>JASJOG010000186.1:0-97500 GCA_030142905.1 Heliopora coerulea | reverse complement strand
TTCAAGAGTGATTTGTGCATAATGACCTTTACCGTATTCGATCGGTAATGCTTTCATCAGGATTTTAAAACCTCTCAGGAAAGTTTAAAGTCGTCTTTGTGTAAATTTACCGTTGAACCCTTTGTGTTGAGGTGCCACTGAATGCTTAGTTGAAAATACGCAAGCGTTGCAGGTTTATACGCCATTTTTCTTTTTTATTGATGTTTTTGCCTTGGAAAAAGTACATCTTTTACTTCTCTCTTCTCGTTCTTCTTTCGACAAAACTTGCACAAGGTTTGCTTGTCGTATTTTGTTTTATGTTTTGTATTTTCCGATTTTTGGTCAGCGATAAAACTGCAGAATTCGTTCATGTTTTCTTTGTTTACTTCGTCGATTTCGTAATTCGTTTCATCTTCGTCACCAAAGTCTTGTACTTCCGGATGAATACTTAGCATAAACCCTTATCATAGCAGAACTTAAAGACATTTGTAACCAAATTTGAGATAACGTATAATTTATCAATTTTTTAAGTCAAAAAAAAAATGTCAGAAAAATATTCAACCATGAGCTGTCCGTAATGCCGGTATCCGTTTGATTACCTATGAGAATGCTCCACTTTTTAGACGGAAAGTCTGGTAATCTAATAAAACAATCTTTCTTTAAGGCAAAATGAGTGAGAAGTCTAATTGGAAAATGACACGAATTACCATAAACCCAGGGTATTGATCATTGTTTAATAATTTAATTGTAAGGATGGACATCTTACCATTTGTTAAGAGGTTGAACGTTATTCTCACCGAACTTTTCGTTTTAATAAAGCAGAATTGAAATTTTAAACGTAAATATGACTATAAGCAGTTTAAATATAAAATAATTTCCAGTCTGGATTGTTGTTTATTTGCGGCCAAATTCCATGTGGATTACTTTTTTATTGCTTGTCTTCTTCCAGTTATAGTCAGGAGGATTTGTGTTTTTGATAATTTTGAAAAATTATCATTGTTACTTGGATTCTCGAGAGATATATTGGAAGGTTGGGCGAGGGGTTGTTGCGTGCAAGTATTTCTAGTTCTAGCTATAATTTAAGGATTCCGGTCACTCACGTATGCCGTGTGCAAGCTGGGGGTCTGATATGTTGTTGACCAAACCTTACTAAGGTTACTTAAATCCGTACTGAGGCAAATCGATTTGGTCTCGTTCTTTTTTCTCCTTGTGTGGATCTCTAGCAAGTAGTTTACATTATTTCAACAATGAAGCCAGTAAATGATTTAAGACCGGCAAACGAAATGGCTTTCTTTGTGCTTGCGGCTGGTTTCACTTTTGCAGGACATCTTAGTTACTGGACAATTTATGACTTGAAAGAACAGTTCTAAAACTCAGCTCTTTGGAATATGCATTGGCCAACTGTTCGCATTCTGTAACAACGCTTTGACTTGGTTCTTATGAGTATGAACAAAAGACGTTACGGGAACTCGCTTGTTGCCAGGACCTTTGCTAAGCGACTGAGTGTAAACGACATTCTTTGCTGAAGTTGAATAAATGCTGATTTGTATAACTCAAGACTTTTCACGTTCTAGTACTCACTTAGCTGATCTAGATAACCACAGGTATGTCAGAATCGAATAACTTTGAAATCCAAGTTTTGCGAACGGAATAGTTTTGAGCAGCTTTCAATAATGCCTTCCCGACTTCATTCTTCCCAAAGACAGACTTCTTGTTTCAAACATTATCGCCTGGATTTTGCTGGTGTTTAATGGTAAAGTAGAATGCAGATTCTGATACATTAGGACGATGGCTTTCGAATATTTTGTAATACTTATCCGGATGGTGTTCATGGTCAAATGTTCAAGAAGTGGGATGAAACACTCAGCGTCCCGAGGACTTGACCTGAGCTGACAGTCTTCTGATCCTTTCACCGCTTTCCACACAAGGATTTCATATTCTTTTTCAGGATCGTTTTCCCTGTTAAATGTCGCTCTACTGAAGACATTGGAATCTATTTATAGATTGTAAACAAGAATTAAAGGCAAACAGCCACCAGGAAACACGCTGAAAAGCTACTTATCATTGTAGATCATACTATCCTTCGGCGAAAATGTTGTCCACTTCAGTCTTTCTCACTTCTCGGGTGGTTTCTGGATGATTACCATCACCATGTTCGACCAGTAATGCTTTCATCAGGATTTTAACACCTCTCAAGAAAGTTTAAAAAGTTTAAAACCGACTTCTTTCAGTAAATTCACCGTTGAACCCTTTGTGTTGAGGTGCCGCTGAACGCTTTGTTGAACATACGGTTTGTACGCTATGCGATATTTCTCTTTTTTTTCAAAGTATTACAGTGGATAAAAGTACGTATTTAACTTCTCTTTACTCGTTCTTCTCTCGACAAAATTGCACAAGGTTTGCTTGTCGTATTTTGTTGTATGTTTTGTATTTTCCGATTTTTGGTCAGCAATAAAAATGCAGAACTCTCATGTTTTCTTTGTTAATTTCATCGGTTTCGTACTTCGTTTTATCTTTGTTACATCTTCGTTACCAAAGTCTTTTACCTCCGGATGAACACTTAGTATAAACTTTCATCATAGCACTTCTACTAGAAATTTGTAATTAACTTTGAGATAATGTAGGATTTGTCAGTTTTTAAGACAAAAAATATCAAAAAAACTTCATAAGCTATCCGTAATGCTGGTATCCAAACGGTAACCTATGAGAATGGTCTGCTTGTAAGACTGAAAATGTTGCCATCTACTAAAATGTCTTTCTTCAAAGTGAAAAAAAGTGATAAGTTTGATCCGAAAACGACACAAAATACCTCAAGATCACAACTAATACAGGGTCTTGAAACGAACATCCATTGTTTAGCAGTAGAATTGTGAATTTGTCAGTAGAATTTGTGAAACTGTTAAAGGTTATTCTCATCGAACGTTTTGTTTTAATAAAACAGAGTCAAAATTTCAAACGTAAATATAAGGACGAGCAGTTTAAATATAAAACAAGTTCCAGTTTGGATTGTTAATATTCGTGTCCAAATGTTGTGTTTTTCTTATATTGCATACCCTCTTCCTGTTATAGTAAGGAGGGTTTGTCTTTTTGACAATTCTGAAAAATTATCAATGTTACTTGGATTAGTTTGATGTTTAGGAAACATGAGAGCTTGGATATATTGAAGTAGATGAACGATCTTCAAGCTCGATACTCAGAAAACGATATCTGAGCCCCAGACGGGGATCGAACCCGCAACCCTCCGACGACCGGCCAGACGCCCCAACCACCGAGCTACCGAGACTCAGATGGCGAGCTAAGTTGCAAATTCGATATATATATGTGCGACCTAAGCGGAAGCCACTATATATTGGAAGCCACTATCATTATCAATATATAGTGGCTTCCGCTTAGGTCGCACATATATATATCGAATTTGCAACTTAGCTCGCCATCTGAGTCTCGGTAGCTCGGTGGTTGGGGCGTCTGGCCGGTCGTCGGAGGGTTGCGGGTTCGATCCCCGTCTGGGGCTCAGATATCGTTTTCTGAGTATCGAGCTTGAAGATCGTTCATCTACTTCGTTACTTGGATTCTCGAGAGATATATTAGAAGGGTGGGCGAGGGGTTGTTGCGTGCACGTATTTCTAGTTTCTATCAGTTTCAGAATTATGTGAACCCAAAAATTGGTGCCTGCTAGGTGACAAATTATGCCAGTGTAACCGTAAAGGTAAACATGGAAATCATTTTAAATACTGAAACAAGATATATCTCTTCTGTTTAAACCCACCGTCGAGTTGTAACCTATTTCAGTTGGTCTTCATACCACTGCGAATATGCAGGAGTCCTCGTTACTTTGCACAAACGTCTTTCTCGAAGAAAATCTATCAGTTTGTTCTTGCTATAAATTTTGGAAGTGGGAACAATCAGGGCCGGCGATAGGAATCTGGGGTTCCTGGGTAGTCATTGCCGTGTAGGGACTCTCTTGAGAAAAATGTATTCATCAATCATTCAGCTCTAAAAGAATTGAAACGATACATGGAAATTAAATTTCGAAACCACCATGGAGATGGACATGTTGGTCAATATGCAGGTCATTTTTATTTCCCTTAAAATGAACACTATTATGTTGTACAATGAGCTACAAAAAGCATGGTATTCAATCTGGTTATTATTTTTGATGCCAAATGGCTACGTCAGCAGTTGTGCGACCATATTCAAGTTAGGCAGTACAAATGTTGACCGTGTCAGAAAAAGTCATCACATACCACTTGTCAACAAAGCCTGAATTTGTTCACTTCTCGTTAAGGTTTTTCCTGCAAATGACGTATTGGATATTGGGACTGGACTAAATGATGGGTTGATCTGTTTTCCAGCGATCGGAGTTTCTGGACAAGAAAAACCTTTTTTGAAACCTATTGAAATAGTGTTCGTTTACTCCACTGCTGATGTGGCTTCCCTGGATGAGGATTTGCTTCCTGTTGGTGAGGAACAACGCTTCACATCTAAATATGGAGCATTGCTTCGGAGTCACAAAGATTCCCAGGGCAATCAAACGTGGGAAAATGTAAACAATGATGCAACTGCTACGATCCAGCGTATCCAAAAGGATCGATTAAAAATATTATTTTCCGTCGAACATTTTTGCAAGTAAGTGCAATCTCTTGCACTGGGTCGTAAAAATTTTAGTTTTCGTTTCGTTCAGCCCAAACCAGAAACGTTTGGTATTCAACCCACAAAGCACAAATTTACCTACACGGGTCAAATATCCTCTAAACCTCAACTGTTCTGCTCTGTCTTGGACTCCTACCTCATCCCTATCCGTCTGACATTTATCTTCCTTGTTCCTCCACTTTCTTTCGCTTCTATCACATCTTCAATTTTCTTCATCGCTTACTCCTAGCAAAGGTCGGATGAGGAAAACTAAAGTCCTTGAAGCAGGACTTTGTCATGTTCCTTTTTGAAAATTCTTATGTTTTTCGTTTTTTCCTTATTTTTCGACTTATTTTCCTTATCGTCTTTGTTGTGGGTGTGTCTGAGGTGTTTAGATATGTTCGAGGTTGTTTGGGTACAGTGGCGATGCTAAGGATAGCAACTGGTCATGCTATCCAAATATAAAATTATGTACGATATTCATGTACGATATCAACCACTGACTGTTATTTTTTATATAGTAGCCATTGCGTTGGTGGGTGTATATGGCTTGATAGCAAATATCATAGGTCATTTTAAATTTGCATCGCATGACTTGTTGCTATGCCTGGATATGCATAACATGACCGGTTGCTATGGTTAGCTTCGCCACTGTTGGGGGCTTGAGGCTTCAACCAATGTAATATTAAGAGTGAGCCCAATTTATTAGGGTTCATGCCAATCCGCATGCCTCTCTTTTTTGTCCGTTGAGTTGCGTGTCATGACTTAATGGAATGACGAAAAATGTTGGGTTTTTTTATTTAATCTATGCTGATAATGTAGTATACTTTCCACAGTTTTTCAAAATTTCATAGAAAATTCCCTGAAAAGTTGTGTGTAGAATAGAAACTGTTGATGTTCAATGTAGATTGTGCCCAGTTGTAAAGAAATTTGAGGAGGCCAATGTAGAAAATGTAGGAGCCTGTGGAAATCATCGTCAAAAACAGTCACCTCGTCTCGTAGCTGTTTGTTTGGCGTCACACGAGATGGCTGAATTGCGACAAAAAGTTTACGCATTGTTGGCTCCAAAGCATAAAAGAAAGAAATTGAAAGCCCAGTGGGGTTGTACGGGAGAACAATGTAACGAGCGCCTTAAAGATGATGACGAGGTCTTCTTTTGTGTACCGCTACCAATGCAGAACGATTTAAAACTTCAGGACAACAATATCCGGTAAGTTTTTTGTGAAGGCCATCAATTCTCGTCAAACAAGTTGTTATGGAATACTTTATGCATTTAACTGACTTGGTGAAAAGGTGCTCACTACTTTGTCACACTGAATATATCTGGTGGAGTTCTTTTTTAAGGACGTTTTGAACTTATAAAAAACAAAGTATCAAATACGGCTTTTATTGGGTAATCTGCTCGCTTTCGTTTGCTAAGAAGTGACGTCACTGCAGTGATAACGGGTTGTATTGCTCATGTAAAGTGTATTTTTGATACTAATAACCACACAACTCTTCAACTTGAAAAAACTTGAAATATTTCTGAAGTTTAACCTCAAAACTGTGGAAAAACGTATCGTAAAACAAGATCCTGCTCAGTAGGATTACGATGCATAAGTACAACAACTTGTTTGCTAAAAATCAATCTCCTGAGATTCAAAAGACAATGATTTGATGGGCATGTTGGAGCTCCAGTCCAATAGCAGCCAATGACATTCTTTTGTTAAGTTCTTCTAACATGGCCACGTCGTGCGTAAACCACTGATATTGTTTAATGAGATATACCTTAATTAATCTAATGATGGTTTGTAACCAGCATCTTGAGAATCAAAAGACAATGATACCGTGGCCGTGTTTGCACCACATACAGCAGATGGTAGTTAAATTCTTTTGTTAAAGTTCCACCAACATGGCCGCTACGACGTCATTTAGAAATCGAAAGTAAAAAACTGCTCTTTTGTACTGACAGAAACTTTGCCCAATTTAAAAGATAGCCAGACGTTTGATACAGGTACATTCACTTTGTTTTAAAATCCAATTTGTGAACTCTATATTTTAAAACTAAATAGAAAACTTTTTACGTGTGAGTCTGTCGAGTTATCGAGGCACTTGTGAAGCTGAAACCCCACTATGAGAAGTTATGGCATGATAAATAGAATTGACTCCCAGTGCCAATAATTTGCTTGAACTGTCCAGAAACCTTAAGAAGTAACTCCCTGGAATAAGGTTTGAGAAGGTCTGTGATGTCACACAAGCAACCACGGATGGTTAGAGAGTCAAGAGGCAACTTTTTATTTGCGTTGGATTTTAGATCATCAAACTGTTGTCAACGTGCATCAGCAAGAAGGGAAATAATGTATGATTACAATTTTCTTCCCACTGTAACACCTTCAAGCTGCAATTGTCTTGATAACACACCGTAAATCAACTAAAGAAAGTACCAGTTTCACATTTTGAAACCACCATCATTTGAAAGACTTCTTTTCTGCAAGTGGGTAATAATTAAAATGGGTAATATAAGAAAAAACATACAATTGAGGTAGGCAACCTCATTTTTGCTAGCTATTTGCACTTCATGCTTCTCTTGGACCTAACTCAGGCACGCTGTAACAACCCATAACTCGAATTTGAAAGAAAAGGAAAGCGAAGTTGGGGGGTTTTAACTGGTGGGATGATATTAAAGATTTTCTCTGTATCTATGGTAAAAACAGTAATTGAAACTACCTCAAAATTTTGTATTAAGTTGGCAGAAAATTCAATGATTAACTTTTGTTGTTGAGTTGTACAAAGCTTTCAATCAATAAATTTTACCCTTCAATACTAGTTTTATAGCATTTTAAAGGAAAGCTTCTATAATTTTCCAGAAAATAGTGGTATACAACATAAAACTATACTGAATTCCCCTGTTTAACTTATGTGTTTATGTTTTCATCGAATGAACTGTGATGTTAGCAAGAGTTCTGCCAAATATCTATAGTAGCTGCAAAGTCGTCAAACTACTCATCGTTTATTGATGACTTTGCAGCTGTAAAGACTGGGAAGCGCCTGTTTTAAATTTCCAATTACATTTTGAGAAATAGGAAACAAAAAGCAATATAAACACTTGCTTTTAAAAAAGCACGTCGTTTAGTTGTATAATAAAAGGAGCTTAGAATGCATTAGATAGGGCCGAGAGTGGCGTCTTTAAAAGAATTTGCCTGGGGTTAATTACCACCTAGGTACAACTCTGACCCATATTACCCTACCAACTTCAACTCTCTTCGTCTACCTCCTTCCATGCAAAATTGGAAGTTGTAGGCCATACCATTTCAATGTTATATCCAACGGAAGTAAGAGATGCAAAAAACTAGAAACACTGTGTTCAGCTATATTTAAAAAAGATGACAATTACAGCTCGCGGGAGTGGCTGGTTTTTAGCTTTTTACTCCTTTCATATAGATTCTTCAAAGATGACATAAACTACCGACATAATTATGTTGACCATGATGAAACTGTGCTTGGACAGGAAATGCGCTTTTCGTGGAGGGAGTGTCTTGACAAAGTGCATTTTTGCAAAAACTGTGTGGGTAAATGTGATATAATAAGGAAAAATGTGAAGGTACGTTGGAATATAAACTGACAATTGTTTCTTGAGTCAACTTTAATTCATTTATCTATTTTTGTTTCTGGTTTACCGTGAAAGTTCATTTTTAGTGTTTTGTACTATTCCATTCTTCAGCGGATGGTTACCCCAACTTTTGATGTTCCCAAAGTATTTTCACAGTAAAACCATGTCCATCTTTTAATTGTGTGCCTCAATATTCTTACACTACAGTAAAAGTCAGTCTTTCACCTAGATAGGACACTTCAGAGGTTGGTTTCCTCGACTTGTGTTGTTTCCTCAATTTTCTCAAATTTCAGTAACACGCATTCTTCTCTAGTTACATTCACGAATTACATTAGAGTTTGGTAAACTCGACTCCTGATATTTTCAAAGTCTTTCCATATTTTTTATTGTACTGTTCTTGTTTTATTTTATTTGTCCTCTTTCAGGCTCACGTCAGAGAGATTGTTGCTGGCATACCTGAAATGTTGGGATCTGCGTTGGCGATACCCTCTGTAGAAACAGGTTAGCTTATTAAGCGTAAAGTGAATATGTTTCCGAAGAATTTTCGGGAATAAATTGTTGTGAAACATTAAAATTGTCTTTCATCCAGATTTTTTCGTTCAAGCATTGATTAATTACTGCTTGTTAAACGTAAAGACAGGGAAGAATGCGAACAAGGGAACGAACCAAACGCCTTAAAGATAATTATAAATCTTTCCTACCAAGTCTTTAAAAACTATACATTTGGTTATTTTGGTCAAAACTCCCTCGGTCTGGGAGTGCAAAAGGAATGTCGGAAACCGAATTTGTTGACAAGACGAAATCGTTATCCTGTTACAAATTCGAAAATTAACCTGGGCAAGAAGTAGACGGCCGAGTCGCTGCAGACCTCCCTGTGGCACCACTGTTGTTTAAAAGAGAAACTATGTGCAACGAGTAATATAAAAATACAATTAAGTATGATGTAAAGTAGAAAAAAAAAAGTATCGGCGTTCCTCTTGTTTGCCCCAGGAATAACTCACAGTTTGCTATTCCTTCAGATCTGATGTCTAGAAAAATTCTCTAACAAATAACTGGAAATGGGTTCCTTGACGCTAAAAAGTCAAAAATGTTCCAGTAAAGGATTTCCATATTTAGTCCTTTCCAATAAAACTTACCAATTATCTTAACCCAGAATCCTAGCACTAACAGCGATATCCTTTACTCTGATTTCATTTTGGTCATGTCTAAAACAGTCCAAAAGGACACGTTGAGGGTGTTTCTTTTGAGTCGATATTATCCATTTCCCAAGATTACGAAGTATCTCTTTATGAGTACTATTCTTATTTTTACGTTTTGGTTTTCATTATTACGATTATTTTTAATTATAATTATTATAATTATTATAATTGTTAATGCTACTATTGCTGTTGCTTTTATTACTACGGTTATTGTTACCATTATCATTATTATTATTACTATCATTATTATTATTATCATTTCCTTTGATATCTGTATATACACGTCATCCAACCAGGTCTCACCCAGAGACCTCAGGCAGGAGATGGCTATGATGTTCATTCTACTCAGCATTGAAATTTTCCGTACATCATTGTATTTGTACGGGAGATTTGTTTCTTATAAAGATAGAGTTCTGCGTAAGATGTGAGCAGTGCTAGTCAGAACAATTTTTAGGATTTCTTTCAAGCACGGTTGTCCAGGTACTTTATTGGTAAAATCTTCGGTTCCTTTGTTTTTTATTATTATTATTATTATTATTATTACTGAGTAAGAGGAGCAACACGCCATCAAAGTGACGCTGGGCATGATTATTATTATTATTGAGGAAAGTCAGCTCATACGAGCCAATCAGGTCGTTTAGCCCAAATTGCCATATTATGCCAAAGTGGGCACATGTCCCATAAATTATAGTGGTATGGCAATCACAAAGTGAAAAACATCGTGAGTAGTTAATACCATTTTACATCACAGTCTCACATACACAATTCCGTTGATTGGGCATGGTCAAGGGCTGGTGCTTTGCACTTACAAATTATGAGACTTCCTCAATAACCATCACACTTCCTCTCAGACTATTCTAAGGGTCTGTTCCACGAAGCCGACCAATTAAGGCAAGCTAGACGCCAGTCTAATAGCTGAAGTTGGATAATGTGATCTATTTTGTTCTTAGACTAGGAGAGTTCCTTTCAGACACGTAAGTGTCCTGGGCTCACTCAACTATCTAAGGTAAAGGACATCAGGACAGTCAGAAGGATTTACTAGTCCTTGGGCTAACAAGGAATGCTTGCCGACACCTTAGGTGAGGTTACTTACCACTGACGGCCAATTAAGGCAAGCAGTAGCTTTCAGTCACCCATTTACCCAGCTGGCAAAGCAGGGGCACCACTCCCTGAGGATGCCGAAACATCTTGCCTACCTATTATTATTATTATTATTTTTATTACAACTTACACCTCCCCATATTTTTGGGTCTTACAAATTTCTAGACACTCGAGATTTTCCTCCTTCAAAAATTGTCAACTTAACAGTTAGCAGTCGAGTGTAAATGCCATAATGTTCCATCGAATATACTCTTCTCTTAATCGGCATTACCACCATTATACATACTGAACTCGTGACCATGCTCTCGGCAACGTACTCCGTAGCTCAATTGGCAGAGCATTGCAATAGATTCGCGAGGTCGTGGATTCGATTCCCAGCCGGATGGCCCAATGGTGCATTTTTCGCAAAAGGTCCCGTTTGGGTCTTAACAATATCCAGACACTTGAGATTTTCCTCCTTCAAAAATTATCAACTTAAGGACAGTGGATGAGGTCTCAACCTGCTATGGGCACCCAGTATCCCGCCAGGTAAGGCCGCAACAGACATTGCACATTTCAGGGAATTCGTGGGGAAAGGAATTTTTTTCCATTAAAAGCGTTTATTAAAGATGCCCTAGGGACCCAGCCCTTTGCTCGCCCATTTAATTGAGTCAGAGTAGGGTAAGGGACGTACAGCCCTCGAAACTTCCTGAAAACACTCCCCCAATGCGTATATCCAGTTTCACTTTAACAGTACTCTGTTGCACTTCCAACCAGTTGCGGTCAGTTTAGGTGTGCCACTGCAAGAGTTAAGTGTAAATATTGTTTTATTCTTAGATTAGTATTCAACTGTTTCGACATTTAAAGCTGGTTCATCCTCCATAAACTAAGTTTAGGGGCATCAGTCAGTTGTAGAGACTGTCTTCTAGTCCTTGGGCCAACAGGACAGGTTTACCAACATCTGAAGGTAGTGTACTTGCAGCGGCCAGCCAATTAAGGCAAGCTGAGGCTTTTGACTACCTGTCTACCCAGATGGCAAGGCAGGAGCTCCACTCCCTAGGTCATTTCATCAAAGCCTGCTCGTTTTGTAGAGGTCACTGGCTCCAAGTCATTGTCCTGCCTACCTCTTATTATTTTTATTATTATTGTTATCGTTATTGTTGTTGTTATTGTGATTATTATTGCTTTTCCGCACAGTCTATTTAAATGAACTGGATTAAAACTAAAGAAGAGAGACAATGAAAGGGTACAGATTCTGGCAGGGGCAGGGGCAGAGCCTGTACCTTACAAGTGCCCTCGTGTTATATGTGTCCCCTCGCGTTTTATATGTCCCCCTTTAACTCGAAAAAGTTCTCGACACCTGAGGAATACTTAAGCAGCAGTCTACACGCACTTGACATCCAACAGTCATCCATAGGCTAATGCGTACACCCCAGACAACCGCAAACAGTAAACAAGATAGTCAATACCAACATTCGTAATGTGATCTAGACAATTTGAATTACTTTCCTACTTCTGGAACCGTAATGAGTGCTAACTATAATATTTATAAAGTATTATAATGCCTGAGCTAAGGCACAAAATGAACAGTGGGTAAGAAATATCAAGGCAGTTCTAAATGGACGTAATCAGTCTACTCGAAAAATTGTACATATTGTGGAGTATATTACAACTATTAACTCATATCTTTTTGATTTCTATCTTGGCATCAGGAAGCAGCAAAGAAAGGTTGACAATCAGTGGTCTTAACGCAAAAGTCTACGAGGCAATCTGTAAAGAGTTGAACAAGCTAATTGATGATAAAGATTACAAAGCTTTGGCTGGACATATGGGATATACTGCTGGCGAGTTAAAGAAATTTCAACTGAAACGAGATCCTGCTGATGCTTTACTGTCCCACTGGGGTACGAAGTCTGACAACGATGTAAACAAGCTGATTGAGATCCTGAAGAAGATGGAAAGGGATGACCTCGTCAGGATACTGGAAGCACGAGGTAGCTTTCATGTATTCAAATGAATCAATAAATACAGTAAAATAGGTTTGCGTAAACTCGGGCATGTCAATCACAACTGCAGATAACCTTGTAGGCAAGCGAAGGACGTCATGTCAAAAGGAATTTCAGCTAGTAGTGCTCAATTTATTGGTCTGATATTCCACCGACTCTGGGTTTTAAGAACAAAGTTAGGAATTCTAGCTTAACTTATTATAGACCAAGACTCATCTCCTTTGCGAGTAAAATCGTCTAGCGTTAGCCAGAGTAATATGATAGAGTACGCCCTTTCCCCTTAATGGGTTGAGGAGGTGGCTGTTAATTCATTAAGGGGTGAGGCTTACCCCCGTGACTAGTAAAATCGTCTGGCATTAGCCAGGCTAAAATGGTAGAGCGTGTCCTTGCCCCTTAATGGGTTAAGTGAAGATCTTGGCTTATTTTATTTGCTAACCTGGGATCGGAGAAACTGATCCGATCATGTATATCAAATTCTTAACTCTATTGCATAGTGTAACCGATATTTCATTCAACAGTGGGAGCTGCAGTTATCCATCCCATGTAGTTTCTATCATCAGCGAAGAAACTAGGAATTTCCAACGCACAATCATAGTGGGTTTGAATTTTGCGCCGCATGACGTCACGTTTTTCGCTTGCCTTGTAGAGATTTTTCTCGAAACTCAGAGCAATTGTTGCAGGTTACTTTCCAATCATATTACGGATGCCGTCTTATGCTCTGTGAGGTTGCTAGGGCACAAAAGATAGGATATAGAACGCCCAATTTGCAGCCAGGTGCTCAGTTGATTAAGTAAATAAAATGAAACATGAACCTGAGGGAAAAACTCACTTTTGTGATGCTAAATTTTGTCTAAATTCAAAACAAAAACCCTACTTACAGACAAAACTCCTTCAAGGAAGCTGGTGAAAACCGTAATAGATAAAAACTTGTTCGGCAGACCAACATACAGTATGGAACTTGGACTTCAAGGGATTAAGGCTGAACATACCGAGGTTATTATTTTATACCTTCGTGAGTGAAAATGGAGATTTACAATCAAGGACTTAAATATGTTGTAAGAAAGCTTTCAACTTGACCTGTTTCCACTCGTTGCTGTAATTAAAGGCTCGAGGAACTTTAAGTTACTTCTTTAGGGAGGAGGGACATTATGCAACTGTACTAAGTCAGTATCCTTTTTCATCCCTTATTTTGACAGAGGCCAACAGTACTAACCAGGGTAAGCAAAGTGTGATTGATAGTGGAAGGACGTCTTCATCAAATGAGGCAGAAACAAGTACATCAGGTAAAACAGTTATTTTAATACTCTTTCTGGTCCGAGATGTCTTTCCTTGATGAGTAAAATCGTATGGCCAGAGTAAAATAATAAAACTCGGACACAGACAGAATAAAGTTCAGTCAATTGTAGTGTTGCAGGTGGGGGTGATGGTAGCCCAGTTGTCTTTCAGTGGCTTAAATAGCTTCAGGGCACGACTTTTGTTATGTGACGTTAGAGACAAAAGTGTCCTATTGGATATCTTTTTTCCAGAAAGCTCTTCCACGACATTCTCACCTAACCTAGGCCAAAACTTTTCCGACTGAGCAATGCCAGTGAAAATCAGGTAAATAAACGCATTGCAAGTGGTAAATAACACGGCAGGAAATTCACAGAGAAACCACACGAATACCGTGGTGAAGTTACAGTCTTGTTTTTTTTTAAAAAATAAAAAGCATTTTTAGCCGCTCATATTGAAAAATATTGACCAGATTTCAAAGCATTATATCGTGGCTAAATATGGCAAACGCTATATTGAAAAAGAAGGAAATAGCTCTCGTCGGCCTGTTCCTTTGAAAGACACGTCCGAGGTGTCTCGAATTAAACGTCGACATTTTGTTTTCTGGTTATACTGATCTTGGATGCAAACGAGCTGGCCTCGTGTATGAAGGTCAACGCTGCAAGTCGATGTAAATCATGCAAAGTTAATAGTTCAGTCTTTGGATGGGTTTTTGCATGGTTTTAACGTTCGCAGACCAAGGCTTTCATGCTCTCCATGTTCATGCTGGGAAACTGGGAATGGTTACATTAAAAAAAGTCTGATATACTTTGATAGATTGATTTTCAGCTTAATTACGAGCTACAATAACAAAGAAAAAAAGTAATTTTTTCATTCATTTTCTTTGGAAAGTAGCCCCGTTCAGTAGATATGAGGATTTGCACTCGTGGAATGATGACGTCATGAATAAAGTTTGCATCATCAACAAAACGAATATTTGATGTGGTGATATTTTCAGAAATGTTGCCAAGAAGATGACTCCTGGACACTCAACATTTTAGTTACCCTAGCAACGTAATTGATTCTGACCCTTATCGAGAAATAGCCTTGAATTTTCTAAGTCCAATAATAACATCTTAAAAAAAGATGCTTTGATTTGGATTATGCCGTGTTTTACATATTTTCAAAATGTCGGCTGACATTGGTTTTTATTTTCTAACTTTTTGAATAATTTTGAGAAACGCCATTTTAGTTCATATTAAGGATCCCACAGGAAAATGATAAACCAGTCAAAGGTAGTCGCAGATTTAAAGGGGATATGTAAATCAGTAATTGGGAAATTTTGATAAAAGGATCTAGAACCTACTATGTTGGTATGGTTACTAAGCTTTCTGAGTATCAATTTAGTATCGGTATAGTGCCAGTTGTGTCATAAAAATGTGTTCGATGCTAAAATCCTCTGCAAAAGAAAATACTTCGTGCCGTGCTATAAAAGAATCTGAACAGATTAGTTTACAATGGACATTGATTTTACTCTAATTCTTTTCAGCTACCACTGAAGCTGCCGATAATGCCAAAGGCACTTCTAAAACACCAGTCTTTGTTCGAGATCTTGATTTTGATAAATAATAGAATATGCCTCCTTGCTAAATAAGACTTCAGTTCTAAAGAGAGACTATCGTGGACTTGCTGCAAAAGTGAAATACGGCAAAGATGAGATTGAATTATTTGCCGACTGCGACAATCCAACCAATGCTCTCTTGCAAGAGTGGGGAACTGAAAACAACGCCACTGTCAAATTCTTGGTCACCGTAGATCTTAATCCTGGTTAAAGGAACACGGATTCCCCTTGGTTTTTTGGGTGGTAATTTTACCTGACCTCGAGATTGAGACAACTGTCACCTAACTGGCATTGTGAACAGATCATTTACATACAGGGCGGAAGTGAAGATCTGTTTAAGTGGAAAAATTCATTTCATTTTAGAACGGAATGTTGCGATGATGATGTACCTCCCGACCTCACCATATGTACAGACATTAAACTTATTAAATAAAGGTGTTTTTGTTCGCTGGGGCCGGGTGGCGCGGAGGGGGCAAATGTAGTAGTGGTCGATATCTTCAAATTTTGGTTACGTCAGTGAACTTTCACCCGAAAAGTTTGAAGTGACCAGAGTGGAACATGCATCACTGACAGTTCTTTTGCGTTACAGAACAGAGCAATGGTAGCCATGGTGAACAGGATCTAATGGAGATTGACAACGCACCTCAGTCGACGAAAGAAGAAAGCAAAGCATCTGGTGAGGAATTACTTTTAAAGTAAAACAATATAAAAATAAACTATGTTATTTAAAAACTGTTTAACTCACGAAATATAAATCATATGCACTATGAAAGGGAAACGTTTTTGACAGCTAACTCATTCCTCACTAAATCGTAGAGCAAAATATTAGAGAAACTGAACATGTTTACCCTTAACGTATTGGTCGTGAACTGATCATTTACGTACAGGGTGGAATTTAAGATCTGTTTAAGTGGAAAAATTATTTTCATTTTAGAACGGAATATTGGGATGATGAAGTGACTCCCGACCTCACCATATCTACATACATTAGACTTATTCAATACAGGGGTTTTTTTGTCCACCGGGTGAGTGTAGTCGTGGTCAATATCTCCAAATTTTGGGTTTTGCTTTCATTGACCATATTTTTATTCTTCTCGCAAGATCATCGCCAAACGAGCTGCATTTATGTAACAGTAGACGTTCAGAAGATGTAGCTGGAATGTTTTTGTAGTCATTAAATATCAAAATATTGGTGAACACTTTCCTCCTCTCCTCTGCTCAGTGACTTTGCCGTAAAATGTCTATAACGGTTTCCATTTTCCTGAGGTTTAGTTCTAATTGAAACAAAACGAAGCCATGAAAGAGATCAATACCAAACGGAAGCAGAACCAAGTAGCAAGAAAGAAGACGAAACTGGTAGGCTGAGTTGAGAAAAAAAAATTTTGTGAGAACAGATAGTTTACACAAACTATTTGTGTGTTCTTTGGTTTATGGTATAAAACTAGTCACAGAGAGCATCGACTTGACGAGTTATAATACTGGAGATGTTTGTGCACGAACTTGAAATAAACGAAGAAAGATCAAAAAACCAAAAAAATAAAAACAACTTAAACTAAGGTAGTTTTTGCATTAACAAATCACATTGCTTGGCTTCCAAAGTGAATGACTAGGGAAAAACAAAATCACAGCAAAAACAGAAGCGAAGGTCAAGCACAAGGCCATCAATAAAAGGTTAGAAACTCGGGTCCGATTTATTCGATTCCACTCAGCAAGTTCTTGCACAGGTGAAACTTGAATTATCAGCATTCTCCATAATGACATTTTGTTGCTCAAACAGGACCACTTTCAGCGGTGCAGGCTGACGGGGGAGGCCAAGTTTTGCCTTGCTACGTGAAACTCCATTTTTGGAGTCAAATAACGTCCAAGGCGAGTTTTTAAGCTTTTCTGGATCATCTTACGCTTGGCTGTTGTCCCAGATAAGATTGCGATTGCTTCTAGACAAACAAAAATTTTCTTCCCTTGCATCAGGTTTGAGAGCAAGGCGACGGGATTCTTCAGGCAAAGACTGCCTCTGAGTCGACATTGATCATTTTGGATGTCTCCCGCGATGTCTTCTTTCGTGATGTACTTTTTATAGCAAACAAGTCCTCGAAAATCCTAAAATGAAGCCATTTTAGCCACAAAGAGAACAACAAAATAATTTCCCGTTATATTAAGATCACTTACACTTATTTTCACAACCGTATGTCCATTTGTCCGTTTTTGTACCCCGTAACATTCGTATAAGATTAAAAGTTACATAAAAAGCTTGTGTGGACTTCCTGAGGTAGAATATTGCAAGAAATGTAGATGGCTTGGGCGAAAAAGGAAAAATACAGTCAAAAAGGAGCTGTCTTACAAATTCTAAACGGATTCAGACCCAGAATACTTTCTCCCGTATCCTAATTCTCGACATCATCGTGTCCGAAGACGTTAACCCAATTCAGTTCAGACTGTTCTCCTGGTCCTCAACGGCCGGGAGTGGTAAATTTTTTGTCAGTAATTTTCTCCATATCTGGCAAATGACCAGCAAACTTTCACGTATAAATGTGGGTCGAGTGTTCGGACTTCAAGCTCAGAATTAACGTAACCCATAAGTGTGATAATTGATAAGTTTTCATCAGTTTATGTATCACCTAACAACAGAATGCAAAAGAAGTATGTTGTCATTGAAACAAAATAAAGTAGTCATCATTTCATAATAAGTAAGATTATAAATTATGAGGGAAATTCGAGATATCAGGTTTTTTAATACTTTAATTGACTAGTTTTTTAATACTATACTTGACCAGTTTTTTCATTCTTCTTGGAGATCAAATGCTTTCTTTAAAAATAACTGGGTTTTTTTGTTCAAAAAAGAACCAAAACAAAAATCCGATTCCCTGAATTTTTGTAACAGTACGTTTTCAGAAATGCTCTGAATTTTTTTTTAGTTGATATTTATAGTAGTTTTTATTTAATAAACTTCAGTGCGATACAAAATTTTCGGCCACTTAGAAAAATCGTATTTTATCACACGTAAAAGATACGATATTTTACATAAAAAGATCTTTGTTAAAGGATCCAATGAAAAGCCGCGTATGATATTTTATTAGATCAATCAGATCCAATGTTTCATAATTCGTATCTCGGTGACGGTTTGTCGATTTCAGTTTGTTTGTCGGATGTTCATTCTCTGCGAACAAAACGAGCTTTTTTGAAAGCAACACCAGACAAAAACTTACCAGATGCCTGGTCCTCATTTTAGACTGCACGTTAGTGTTTATGAAATAAACAAAATGATACATGGACACTTGCTGATATGGAATTTATCTTCAAGTGTTCTGTTTGATATGCCACGAGTGGCATATCAAATTGAACACGAGAAGATAAATTCCATATATCCGAGCGCCCATGTATTATTTTCTATTTGCCTCATTATAAAGCTAATAGAATTTTATTAAAAAGGTGAAATTTCAGAGTTATAACTGGAAAAATTTTACCGTCATAAAATATCAAAATCATCTTGAACATTTTCGCCCTCCTCCACCTCAGTGGCCTTACCATAAAATCTCTGCAATGATTTCCATCTTTTGCAATTTTTAGTTTTAACTGGAATAAAACAAAGCCATGAAAGCGATCAATCACCAGTGGAAGGAGAGCCAAGCAGCAAGAAAAAAGACGAAACTGGTTTGTGGAGATTAAACAATAAGAATAAAGGGGAAACAGAGAGAGAGAGAGAGAGAGAGAGAGAGAGAGAGAGAGAAAGCTCTTTGTAGGACTTTTCGTTTATAGTATGTCACGTTTCTCAGAGAGGACTAGAAGATCCTGAAGCCGTGAAGCTGAATATTCCATTATCCTAATGGTTTTCATATTTTGTCCAAAATTTAGCACTTTCTTCTGAAGGTTTTGCTCCCCTGAGAAATTCACTTGCCCCTCGCTTACACACACCGACTAGGACATCTGGCGTCACTGCGAATATTGTATTCTTGTAAACGTTTCACAAATTAAATTTCACACGCATTCTGGCCATGTATGGTGCACCCTCACTTCCTCAGCGTCAACACCTAAAGTAAATATTAACTAGCTACCAAAATGGATTTTGTACTACTTTACATTTCCAAATTTTTCCTGATTTACTATTTTATAGCCCGAATATTCTAATTTTTCAGAAACTTTGTGGTGGGTCACCCATCCCTCCCCCCCCCATAACTACGGCATTGATTGTTATTTCGTACAAAAAAAACTCATACAGAGATAAATTGGGAGTTTGAAAACAATCTTATGACTGCCTTTGGTTTGAAGTATTTTCGGACACGTGTATGAAATTTTTTTGTAACTTTCATTTCATTACCATTGATTTACTTATTGCTTTTATTAACTTGCACTCCGAAGTATATGTTTAAAACGATATTCTGATGCCTATGATATACCTGCATGTATATGTTAAACAATGAGCACTATAATTTGTTTAACTGTTACGTGTTTGTAACAGATCAATCGAAATTTCCTAAACTTCACCGAAATTGTTTTAAGACACATTTATTTCAATTAGCGGCATTCAAAAGTTAATATTAATTGAGCAATTCCAAAATCTGACCGGTTCATTGATGCAATATTCAAATTACATCGTACTAACTTGCCAGTTTTATAATGTTATTTGGTAGTTAGAATAAAGTTAGGATGAAGTAAGTCAGCAGGCCTTTTCGCACTGGAAATTAAGAAGAAAAACTGGAAAGACACTGTTTGCTTATGGCCAAGTCGGAAATTTGAAATGGACAAGGTACAAGAAGGCACCTGTTGAGCTGGGGAAGTTACAGCGTTTCGGTGTTGATCAATTTGTGAACGAAACTTTAGAGATTCAGGCCTTTTAGAGATTTCAATAATTTATTTTCCTGAGCTGTGCTAATGCTGTGATATTAGAACAGGGCTATGCAACATTACTGGTCATGTTTTCTTGCTTAATTGAGTTTAAGTAACGAACAACGAGTTCTTCGCCACCGTGAAAACTACTTTCGATTTGGACTGGGGGTACACTTTCTAAAAATTTGATCACGAACTTTCCCTCATTTCAGAAATACTGGGAACTTATACTAACAAGAATTCGAAGTCAAAACCCAAATCTTAAACAGGCGATAGACTTTTCAACATATAAAAAATCATAAAACAGCGATTAATTATCGGTAACAAATTTAAACACGGTTTTCAAATACGTTCATACCATGGTGATTGATAATTTACGATAAAGTAGGAGAAAATGAAATAAACGCACTAAAAAGGTATACACAGTTACCATGATTTAGGTACTGCTGGACCGTTTAGTTCTTAAGAGAACTGTGTGAAACGTAAAGAGAGGTAAAATACTACGTAAAAAGTAGGCCTAAAGAATAAAGAAAGAGCACGATGCATTTCGGCAGACCACTTATCAAGTGCTATACGTCTGCTGACTCAAAAGAAGAGGAAGAAAGAAAGGAATCACCTGCATATATAGTCTCAAAACTGATGACATCAACCCGAAAGTATGCGGGAGGTTCAAATAGGGCTAGCTGGAAAACAAATTCCTTTTGCCTGCACAGATCCGGATCATTAAATTTTATACAAATGGTTACATCACTTTCAATTGAAAGGCGGGCGGCATTTGTAAAGAGTTTTTGCTTTCTAGCACTGAAAAATCAAATCTAATATACAGGCCAATAAAAGTCGGTTTCCTGTAAATGCTTGTCATGAAGCCCTTGTCCTCTTCGTGCACGAGTACATTTAGGAAAGGAAGTTTATTGTCTTTGTCATACTCACAGGTAAATTTTAATGACGGATGAAGATTGTTAAGAGTATCTTGAAAGAAATTAGCTGCTCTGTGTTCATTAAATATTCCGAAAGAGTCATCTACATATCATTTATGCCACTCCAGTAGTTTGTGCAATGTAGGTTGAAACAGTCTAGATTCGTGATATCCCACAAAGATATTTGCTAAATCAGGGCCTAATGGTGAACCCATTGCCACGCCACCAATCTGCTTGAACATAGTGTCACCAAGCTAAATTCTACCCCCTTTTCAAGGGAGACAGCCAATACGAGTTCACGGAATGCGTCCTCAGAAATTTCCGGTGGTGTAATATCTGTACAGTATAAAGTTATGGTGCAAATACTTATAGTTTCATCCAACGGGATATTAGTAAATAGGCTTACCGTGTCAAACAAACACATGATCAGGTTTTTCGTGTCAAATAACTATTGACACAAAAATTCTGATCGTTCCGTCATTAAAATTTACCTGTGCGTCTGACAAAGACATATAAACTTCCTTCCCCAGCTGTACTCTTGCACAAGGAGGACATGGGCTTCATGACAAAGAGTTTAAAGGAAACCTACTTTTACTGGTCTATACACTAGATTTAATTCTTTCAGTGCTAGAAAGCAAAAACTCTCATTGATTAAATGTTTAATTAACCGTACCTATAAGATTTCATCTGAGAAATTTCTTCAAAGTGATCTAGAAAAGTTGAAATCTAGATTCTTATCTAATGGCTACCCGAAAAGAACACTTAATCTCTATTAAGTGTTCTTTTCAAGTGTTCTTTTCACTTTTAATCAAAGACAAACTAGTCGGACCCGCTAAATGTCCAGTCTATTTAAAACGTTCTTGGATAGGGCAAATTTGCTAAACTTTCGGACAATCGATCACGTTAAACAGTCCGGCATACCGGGGTAAAAAAAGCCCCGACTACATGAGATATTTCAGCCTCGGCCTCGCCTGAAATTGGAAGTGAACCTAGGAAGGAAGTTTTGGTAGTCTATGTTGTTATGGCAACTTGAATCTTCCTACATACGTCAATCGTCATGTGTCAATGAGTAAACAGCTCATGGGACCAAATCGTCCACATTAACAATTGTGCCAATTATTTCTTAAACACAGGGCCGTAGCGAGCTGGATATTGGGGGTGCTTCACCGCCCCAACTTTTTGAAATTGCGATATTCGAAAAATAACTTATCGATTCCGAAAGCAACGACCATGTCGAATCAACACCATTTAAATGAAGTGAACTAGGGAAATTACATTAAATTGACAAATTGTACAGAAGTTCGTAAACAGGTAGATAACAAAAGCCTATATATGCAGTTTCTTACTTTTGTGATACCTTTGCCCATAACGGATACAATTTTACTCTGATTTTTCACCCAGATTTCAAACAGGTTTCCTTGTTAATTTTTGTTACCTTCTTTTGACTTCTTTTGATTATCGGGAAGATTCGGACAAAAATCTTTGTCATTTGGATATCTTCGCTCGGCACCCCTCCAACTTTGATATGCTAACTACGACCCTGGCTGAACAATACACCTTAGTTTCAAAATCAATGCAAAAATATGTTGAACTTAATCTATTTTTATGTCTAATAAGTACATTGGAGGAGCCGATTGGTGCTACGAAGCTTTATTTTGATCAGCTCATTGAGTCCAGTCAAGTTACCATCAAGGGAATTGGCAAGATATTTAAAAAAGGAAACAACAAACGACTTAACCAATCATGCCAATATTGATGTTGTAATCATCTCAGTTTGATGGTTTGATATTAACCCAGAATCGTTAAACGACGAGGGTCGTTTCCGACACTTCTTATTGTATAGTCTTCTTTTTAAGTAAGATGCAGTATTCACCATTGGAGCCAGGTTTTCCGAGTGGGAATAAAGTCCAAACGTTTTTTGCACTGCCTAGAAATTGGTGCTTTTTTAATTTTGAGCGTTGAAAACGCTACAAAAAGGCATTTTTTATCTCTAGTACTACAAAGAATACACGATATTTTTAATAAAGATAGTATAGTATTTTTGAGTATTCGATTAATCTTACCATTGGGAGCAATTGCCACCATTCTTCCTCAGTTGCGCCGCATACAGATTTTCATAATTACTCACATCGTTCGCTATACGTTTTGTCTAGAAATTAATATTTTGTGTAAGAAATGTATATATGTATTGACCTGGGGATTGAAACCTTTTTCTTTCTACGTGCCCCTGGCATCTTTTACAAACTATTTGTATACCCCCATATTCCGTCCCAATAATAGTTGTTAATAGTACGTAAGCAGGTAGTGGCTTCGAGCTATCTGGTAGTCCCACCGCTGGGGAACTTACACGAGTACTTTATTCAGATACTCTCTCCCAAAAGAAAAAAATGTTACAGAACTCAGATGTTGATCACAATGATCAATTTTTTAACTTTATTCTCCTTGAAGCAATATGCCCATTTTCGGAAAAGGTTTTTTGACGTGACTGTCTTAATCAACTTTGTCAATTACATGATCATTAAAAACAAGCAAACTCTGTTAATAATCATTAGTCAAGTGTCACAATATTTCAACCAAATTTTTTATCTCAGATCTTTTCTGATTAAGACACGAGAAATATTTTCATACATTCCTGCAAAGGAAAAAGATGACAAACAGAAGAGAGTTGTTCTGATTAAATTGCGAACAGGGTTTAGTAACTACAGCTGTCGAGGATGTGGACAAAAAATCGCTTACTGAGCAAGTTTGTCGATGACCCCTCTCAAAACTTCTTGGCGTAGCCGAGGTTTGGAAGCCCTTGTTATTGACCGTATTAAAGGGACGTCATAGTCAGCATTCATGGGTACCTCAACAGTATCTTTTTAACCGTAACTTCTTTAGTTTGTCACACCAACACGACTATTGTGAACTTGTGAGTGGAAACAGTCTTTATAGGTTTGGTTATGCCTCGTATACATGAAGTTAATAATACAGAACTTAAATTTTCAAGAAACCTCTACGTATTATTGAAAAATACGCGCAAAAATAGAAATGTGCATCAAACTGACCTAAAACTCACCAAATATGGTGATAATATTAGAGTAAAATGTTCTTTCTGCGAGGGAAGTCACTTCAAAAGAGGAATGGCAATGCTCTCGAGTTCTTTTACTAATTCTCAATGAAGCTTCCTAAGGCTATACTGACCTTGATTTAATACTCTTTGTTGGTTGGTTTTATAAGCGTGGATAACATTTCTCCTGGACTGTAGCTGTTCTTTTCAACTTAGTGAGCGCATTCCAGACCTCCCTCTCTGTTATCTGTGGAACTTCCACATCCCCCTCAATAAGCACATCAGTAGGTCTCACATAACTGTCATCATAGCACGGACGCCAAAAATAGTCATTCAGATGATCAAGCGATGCGTGGTCGAAATTAACACCGATTGTCTTTGCACGACGCTGTGAGACTAAGTCAACAGTTTTCCACCATTCTCGACTACCCATTAAACTCGCTGGATTTCTTCTATTTTCACTAATAACTTGTGAAATTCTACTATTCGCGAGTTTTAGTCGATCTCTATTATTGAGTGATATTCTCGTTTTTGCTGTAAGCATGGACCGCACAAGAGGGGACATCCAACTGGGATCTCGAGTTGACATACGGATAGACCTGAGTGGCATACAGGTATCCATTAAAGAGCATATTTTGTTCTCAATAATTCTAACTGCAACATCAACATTGTCAGCCGTGTCAACCTCTTGCCAGTCTTGTGCTGCTAAAGCCTGATAGAAAGATTGTTTACGATGTTCTCTACAATCGCGCACAAGTACTTTACGGCGTGTGGGTTTAAGTTTTGTTCCAGCGGGTAAGACAAATCCCTCATAATCGGTCTTTATCAACATGTGAAAAGGATAGGTGTTTCCAAACAACTCGGCCTGTTGGTAAGGCAATTATCCAAACATGCGTGACCTCTCGTAGGGAAATCGACCAGAACATCCCATCCCGACAATGCTTTAAATTCATGCGTGTCCAATCGATTAAGAACGCCGCCGCACACGACAACCGTATCAGGATATTTGTCCAACACCGAGTACACAAAGCTAATGAGATAATTCATCAAATCCGCGTCTCGGTATTTATGCATCGGTGGATTGTAAAGGCCACAAATTAACATACGGTGACCAGAAGGCAATAACAAAGTTAGACAAATAAGTTCATAAAGTCTGGAACGGTATACGTCCAGGACCTTAAGGTTATCCCTTACATAGATAGCCACGCCACCCTTTTCCTGCTATCCAAATTTTCCCAGCACCTGTCTCTCCTAAATAAAGCATAGTCGGGAATATTCACAATCGCATCAGGCATTTCGATTGAGAGATGTGTTTCAGAGACAACACATATATCAATGTCTTGACTCCTAAGATCAACATTTAACGCCACGAAAGCTCTCACTCGGTTTTTCGTTTTTGTCAAACCACAGATGTTAATAAAAAGACATTTAGGAACAGCAAATTCAGTAGATATAGGCCGACTAGTAACAATGTTTTCCAGGCGGATGAGTATTAAATTTCTCGCATCGACATGTATATGTCTGTGTTTAATCCCGGTTCTACGACGACATTTCACAACTGTTATGCCCTTCGTGAATACCACATTTGAATTTCCCGCTCCTCGACCTCCTCTATATCTCAGAATACCCAGTGATTTTAATTCGGCCATGACAACAGTAGAGGGGTTTGAAGCCTTCTTTCGATAGGACAAAAGTTTGGCACGATCGAAGAAACGGCTATTACCTCGCACACTGACTCCACTTGATAAACTGTTCGTACAAGAAACAACTCTTGGGCAAGGAATTTCCGCCGACAAGACACACATAGGGCCAGATTGAGACTGGACGTCCATGTTAATCATAATATCCAACAAAATGTAGCGTTCCAGGACAGTCAGTAATAACAAACCATGATGACTACATGACACAAGTGGCCCTCGAAATCGATGTTTAAGCATAAAAGATCATGAAACGCGACACTTTTATAGCCAAGGACTTTCTTTAAAGTCTAAGTCCGCTTTTGGTGGCTTAGAACAATAAATAAGACTGATAAATACACAGATAATAAGGTGAAGGCAAGGAGCCCTCACAAACGTGGCAGCCATCTTGGCGCCATACATACTCGACTTTTGCAACTGAACTCGAAGGCTAACCGAATATTATTTTATTGCTTACAATGGTTTCTTTTTGTATTTGAATTTTTTTTTCTCATGTCACACGCCACACCAGTTCTTTTGTTTTGCCACTTGATTTCCTTGCTAGTCAAGCACATTGAAGCAAGAACTATCATTCATGCATACATACTTCTTAACTTGTGAGTTAAGAAACGTCAAAAGAATCTTTATAACAGAAAGCATTGTCTGCCATTGTCATTTTGAGAAAACCTTGTCAATCATGTAATAAGTCAGTTAATCACCTCGAACGTCCGCTCTTAGCCAGATCCATCCCTCGGGAGTGTAGCTCTCGGAAAGCATCCATTGGGGCTTACGGCCCCGCGGGATGCATTCCTCGGGTCACACCCCTTCGGGTTGTATCTGGCGAAGAGCCTCCGTTCTCGGTGATTAACTCTTACATACATAAAGCATAGGAACACAATAAAATTTAGTAGAAATTATACTGATGTCTTACATAGGGCCGTGAATTTAAATATCGAATTACATAATGCTTAAATCTAAACAGTGATTTTATATAAAGTGAGATAGAAATAAAACTAAACCTTACCATGGTAGCAATAGCGTTGCAACTTTGCGGTATCTTCACGTTTATAACAACACGTATTATTCTCATTTTTGACAACCTCCCTAAACGATCATCCCTTAAAGTATTGCTATAGAAATATTATTAAGAGAGGTTTCCAAGAAAGACATTTTGCAATTAAAGCTTAGAGTGTTTTGAAAAATTCTGTCTTTTGAAAATAATTGGATATTTTCCACACTTATTCTGTTTGGATTATTTACCAACTATCAATCTTATTATGAGTGGTAGGCTTTCAAACATTTATATTTTCATTGACGCTGACCGCACTGTCCTAACAGAATACCATTTTGACAATATCACTATCTAATCCTGCGTTCCCAACATATTTGCATACAATCCTTGGTTGAAAATCATCTAAGGGTGTCAAGTTTATGGAACTATTTGACCTTTTACACATGTATTGATCTTTTTTTACCTAGGCTTATGCTTGTCATAAATGACTTTTTACTGAGCTTTATTTTCCACAGAGCTGTTCGGTCAATTCTTTAATTTATATTTCAGGCCCTTACTATACTTTTGCTCCAGTACAAAAACGGACTAAACTGTTTCAAGAACAATTTGCGATTAATTGAAATGATCGTGTTTTCAAAGAACCTCGAATTATCTCGACCTTTTACTTGACAAAAGGTCTTCAGTCAAATTTTTTGTTTTTGCTCACATTACAGTATTTACGTTCCCTCAACACACATTATAATTATGTTACCTGCGAACAAGACCTTATGTGCGATGCATTGGCGCGTTGCAAACCTGAGCTTGAAGGCACTTTTGAGTATTTCAGCTCAGCGGAGACTAAATTTAGATTGAGCATGGCAACGAAGATTAGGTCGAATACCTAAAACTTTCTGGTTAATTCATTTCTCATTCATATCAGTATTAATAGTCTCTAAATTTGTTGCCAACATTTTATAGTAAGTCGAAGGTATCTATAGTATGTGTTGTTTGTTTGTTAGCTTTGAGGACTGCTACAAATCACTTTTACGTAGTTCAGGACCTTTATGATCAGTAATTCCTTTTTAG
Source organism: Heliopora coerulea (assembly GCA_030142905.1). Lineage (NCBI taxonomy): Eukaryota > Metazoa > Cnidaria > Anthozoa > Scleralcyonacea > Helioporidae > Heliopora > Heliopora coerulea. Next base: position 69,606 of record JASJOG010000186.1, on the reverse strand, counting down.
TCTTTTAATACTGCTGTTGATTAATATGTGCCACAACCAATACCACAAATTAGCACTTGAGTCAAATCGGTCAACACACACATGTCATTCTCATAGTAATCCTTTGCACTGCTGGTCTATTTCGTTTAACTTCAAATTTGAATATTCGAATTCGTTACCACGTTACCGTTAAGAATATCGCCCACAACAAAATTGTACTTACCGCTACCCCTCGGCAAAAATGCCTGACATCCTGGAGCGGGAGTAGCGGAATAGCTCTTTAAGCTGGAGTGGAGCCTATACCTGCACCAAAAAATTCGTCAAAAGCGAAGGCAGTACGTGTTATAGAATATGCTAGAGCACGTAAACCACTCCCTTGATATGCTGTATATATATATATATATATATATATATATATATATATGTATGTATGTATATATATATATATATATATATATATATATGGGGACAATGCTTTGGATGGCAATTGATGAATTCCATTGCCTTGAATAAATGAAGGTTCTATCGAAGAAACTTATTCACATCAAACCCACACTGTGATTGCCACTAAAAGTGCTTCAGACGCTAATAGTGAGAATATATCTCTTTTTTTTTGTCCCAAGGACCTCCAGACATTCATCTTATTTCAAGACGGAACGTTCATGCAACTGAGTTTTCTTGGAATGGAAAAACAGTTGACGTTGTCCTGTTAACAGTCAATGAACGCGAGTTTCTTGCGGCATATGAGATTCTAGAAGCTCCTTCCACGGCACTTGTAAGGGATCTGGGACCGGTCTACTTCGGTGGTGTTGGTAAAGTTGAAGTGGCTTTGATGGAATCAGAAATGGGCGCTAACAACATCTCGGCAGCACAGGAAATCTGTAAAAAAGCCGTCCGTCTAATCAAACCAAAAGATATTATTTGTCTCGGGGTGTGCTTTGGTTTGTTGGAAGAAAAGCAAAACCTAGGCGACCTACTGATATCTCGGAATATTCTAAGGTATTCTCAAGTTCGCGTCAATGCGGATGGCAAAAGAATACCAAGAGGCGACAGCTATTTGGTGAATAGAGAACTTTACAAACTTTTTAAAGATGGACAAAATGGCTGGGATTCGCAACTCAGCGGACGTTTGGTTAAGGTCCACACAGGTACAATTCTATCCGGTCCTGAACTTATCGACAATGCAGAACGTAGATCGGAGTTAAAAACAATGTTCCCTGAAGCTCTTGGTGGAGAAATGGAAAGTGAAGGTATATGCAAGAATTAAATAACAGATTAGTGGCAGTTGACGAACCAGGTGGGAACCGTAATTTGAATATGAAAATCAATGCTCAGCAAAATAAGAGGAATAAAGCCATCAGCACAAACGTTGAATTTAAAATATTTTAATGCTTATATTTCGTTCCATCTCGCAACTTCGTCAGAGCTAGTGTGACAAAATAGTTGAAGGGGAACCACATTTATAGTATAGTCAAGGAAGAGCTATATCGAATTACAAAGTAACACTAGGAGGCATAACAGAGTAAAATAAGGTAAGAGAGATGGAACTTATATTAGATTTGAGAGAAGGTTTGATTTCCTTAATGAGAATGTTTTCTTGTAGCAGAAGCTAAAAACTAGAGGAACGGGAAGAAAGAATACTAAAATCATTGAAGGATATGGGGTAACCAGTTTGGCTGTGATGAGACAAAATGCTTGAGAGAGAAAGATTACTGGGTTACTTCCGTCGTGTAACCAAAATTCCTTTGTGGTCAGAGATACGCGTATGGATGTGTGGACATGTTTTCCCGACATGCATTGCATCACATCATTGACCCAAATAAATAAATAATGTGTGATCTCAGACCACAAGGAACGCGGTCCTTGACATGAAAAAGAAAGAAATTAGACAGGCAAAAAACAGCACATTCTCTCAACTCTAATATAAGTTTCATCCCTCTTTATTTTAATTTAATCGGCGATGCCTCCTAGTGTCACCTTTGTAATACGATATGCCTTTTCTTTGACTGTAATATAAATTTGATCCTCCTTAAAGTACCTATCCCGCGTGTGGAGATTTTATATATTGGCAATCTTTGGGTTTTTCAGCTTAAAAATCTAGTATATCTTGCTTTTCGACAATTTCATATTCATGGAGATCTTCGAAGTCAAAGTGTGCAATTTTGCATTTTCTCAGTGAGAAAAGATTACTGGTAACTATTTCCCGAAAATGACGTCAAAGTGGGAACAGATGAGAACTGCAGTAAGTCGTTTACCTTGCGCAAGATTAGATTTCTGTTTGAAGAAATCGATCTTTGTTTCGAAGAACTGCTGAGGATTGTTCAGAAACATTCAGAAATCCTGTCATTACGAAGAAAGGACTGCGGAAGAAGAGCTCTCACAAATGCATTGGAATCGGTTAGAAAGATCAGAAACAGTGGATAACTAGTATGCGTGGATGCGGCGATGTTTCTCTTTAGTCTTGAATGTTTCAATATTTTAGTACAATTTCTAGCAAGCAAAGAACCAGACCGGAATCGTAATCTTAGAGTAAATATAAGTGTCCAGCTCAATACACGGTTGTGTATTATCAAATCAACTCATTTGGTATTCCGTGCTTGGTATTTATTACGCCACAATGCACCAGTATATGTATTCAATAATCTACGATTCCCGCCTGGCTCCTCCCTTACTAGGCAATGAATTTCAAGTTATAAAGAAGACAAGACAGATACAAAGATGCGATGATATTTCGACTCTATTTCAAAGTCATTGTCAAACCATATGAGTAAGCTTGAAAATACACAACCGTGTATGGTGCTGGGCACTTTTATTTATTCTAAGATTACGATCCTTGCCCCGATCTTCGCTTCCTAGGTATTGTGCTAAAATATTGATACATTCATGACTGAAGAGAAACATAGTGACAGTCTCACATGCAACAATCATTGACTTTGTTTGCAGGACACGAATCCTTAGTAACTACGTGTTTATCCCCCTTCCCCTTTTTCAATGTTGAGTGGCGAACAATGGTGAATTTTGTGTGATTCCTAGGGAGGAGAGGGTATGTTAGATTTATGATATTTTGGAGACCGAGTAATGATTTGGTGGGGTGTCCCGTTCTAATTTGTCAGTAATTGCAGTTATCCATTGTTTCTGACCTTTCTGACTGACTCCGACGTACTTCTAAGCGCTCTTGTTCCGCAGTTCTTTCTTTGTAATGACGGGACATCCATTCTTTGTCCGCCAAAGATTTTCCTTCGTAAGGTTAGACGTTATCGTCAGCGTCGTTGTTGGATACGTAATTTGTCGTGCATCCCCCTTCGACCTCAATGAAGTCTGTCTCTCAGTCGTTTCTCCTGTAGTCGGTACTCGAAAAAGAAGAAGAAGAAGGCATACTTGAAATTGTTTCTTCACGTTTCCGAACAATTTTGTGCAATTCTTTGAAAAAAAATGGAGTTATTCAAACAGAAACCTAACCTTGTGCCAGGTAAATCACTTACTGCAGTTCTCATTCGTTCCCACTTTGACGTCATTTCTGGCAAGTAGTTACCAAAGTTTTTTCTCACCACCAAACTGCAAAATTGCAAACTTTGAGCTTGAAAATCTCCATGAAAATGTAATTGTCGCAAAGCATAATATGTTACATTTTTAATCGGAAAGATCCAAAGAATGCGAACATATAAAATCCGCACACACGGGATAGGCACTTTAGGTATTTTGTCACACTCGCTCTGATGATACTGCCAGTTGCAACAAGACTTAAGCATTAAATTATTTTAAACTCAAAGTTTGTGATCATGGCTTTATCCCGTTTGATTTGCTAGTCATTGATTTTTATATTCAGATTGAATATCAGATTATTAACTGCCAACATTACTCTCATGATGTCTCTCACTCTACACTTCTGTTTGTCTGTCTGTCTCTGTCTCATCGTCTATATCTAACACCCTATCTTTCTATATCTTTGTCTCCGATATTTTGGGTCAGAAGTTGAATTTTTATTTCAACTTGTGCACATGAGTCTCGAACTATGCTTATATTAGTTAAGTATGAAGATCAAAGCCAAGTCAAAGGATACGTAGAAAAGGCATGCAATTATGGAGAACTTTATCAAAGTCTAATGTTTTGCTGTATTTTACGCAATGAAACAAAATGTGACAGACTAGATATATATATATATAAAGATATTATAATTTAACACAATTTTGCGTTTGAGAAGAAACGGGACCCGAAAAGATGTCAGAAGTGACGAGGAGAGGCAAAGATGGAATAAGAAGACCTGAATATTAGAATTGAAAGTAGGATAAGGTTTTTAATTAAGCAGCCGGCTCTCTCTGTTCAGGAGGTCACAGATGGAAGAAGAGCTAAAAGAAGAAAGGATAGTGAAATCATCGGGTCAAACATGGCGACAAGTATCACGTTTAAATCTGAGAATGCTGTTTGATGAAAGGTTGACACTATTTTTACCAGTTACAGCAGAAATTCCAACGTGATCGGAGATACGGATGTGGAGAAGTTGGCTTTTCAGGCCAACATGCAACTCGCCGCAGCATCGAAATTTTAAAAGGTCTACGATACGAGATCTACGACCCTTGGGAACTGTCCTTAACCCTTAATGTGGCAATCTTGCTATTCTGCTACTTATTATATTTAACTCTGTCTAATGCCGGACAATTTCACATGTCAAGGGAGACCTCCCGGGAAATTGCTACTTAAGGAGTTGAAGGCGAAACACTGTATCATAGTTGACGTTTGTTTTTACCTCCTTTACTTCAGGGTTGATTGGCCTAGAAGTGCCTTTCATTGTGTGTAAGAGTATTACAGATTGGGCTGATGGCTCCAAGACGAAAGACTGGCAAAAGTTTGGCGCCAAAGTGTCGGCTTCCTTTGTGAAACACGTCTTAGAATCTATAAGGTTTGAACAAGGTTAGTAAACCAATTTTGTCATGTTCGGATATTAATTGTCGCACAGCCATGTTGAAGAAATACGTGCAAAATGGCATGTCGAGTAATGTTTCGTAGTAATACACTTGCAATTATTTACTCCGTAACTATAGGAAACGCAATATTCGTTTCCCTGTGCTCTGCAATCATTTAAGAAATACCAAAGGGATTCATGTGTTTGGTCTATGTGGTCCAAACACGCAGGATGTTGTGAGACTTGAGAAAAGCGTACAAAAACACGAGAGTCGAAGACACTTTTCGAAAGTCGAGACGTTATTTGCGGAATACCACAAGACGGAAATAGGTTGTGCTTGAAGTGAATAAATGAAAAATCCTCAGTGATTGTTTTGCCCCTGCATGAACTTAATTTTTAAGGATGGTATTTCATGCAACATGTCGCTTCCTCAAAAGTTCGCTCAGACCTTGTTTGTAAGCTGTGCCTGGCTGTGCTACTTGCTGCTTGTAATTCCTATTAAAAGTACAAGGAAAGACGCCAAATTTGTGTTCCTCAAGAAACAGAGTAGCGCGCGTGTCAACACGGCAAAGTTCACCTCAACTCGGTTTATAAGCTCAACCTTAACTGTTCTGAAGCATGCAGCACGGCTTAGATCGGTACGGCTAATGTACCGATCCTTGTACACCTTTATAAGGTGTACAAGACTGTTTCAGCTCTATACGGCTCGTGACTGTACAGCTTGTAAACTAGGCCTGAAAATTATTCACAAATGGAATGTTAAACGCATCAGCTTTGCAGCAGTCAGCATTTGTTGCGTTAAACATAGTCGCGAGTAATATTACTCATAAGTTATCGAAACTCGGTATGGTAAGTTAATTTTATTATTTTATTCAGGCTAACTCCAGATGATAAGGTTTTATATGTAATGGGGAGACATCATGCCGTGAAAGAATTATGACTCTTTCGATTGACTTTTTCGGCAGTATCTACGCACCTTTTAGCTAATACCTGTTTCTCACGCCATTGTTATTTATTTTTGGTAAAGTATTTTTTTACTTAGTACTCCAATTCATATTACGTAAACACTTCTGGTTTTATAAACGCAAATGAAATATTCTTAGTATAAAACTTATAGGCGCATAGTGAATAGTAAACGATAGATGTTGCCGCGAAATTATAGACATCAGGTCAATAAGTTGGTTTTGTCCGACAGAATTCTTTCCATCGGCCCGCCATTTCGCAAATCTTAGATCACTCTTTGTTTGCCAACACAATCTTTTCTAGGGAAACATTGAAAAGAATTTTGCCAAATTCACTATAACTTGGATTCATATTAAGAGGATTAAACGGTTTTCTAGTTAAATTATAAACTATATAACTGTAGTGGGGAGATCTTTCTATAGATAATTTGGTCTTTAATAAAGAACCTTACCTTTTGAGCAAGTTAGCGCATTAGAGCAAGAGTCTAGCATGAGAATATCAGCCTCCAAGATATCTAAGTGTTCGTTAACTCTTTCCTTGCGGGAACTCACCCCTTGACAAGTAAAGTCGTGTAGCGTAACTAAGAGTGAAATAACACAAGTTATATCTTGCTGCAAAAGATTTAAGAACGTATCTTCTTGTTGGTCAACAAGTTGCGGACTTGCAATAATATGACTCATAGGTAACTGTGGCGAATTCAACTTCCGTTTCTTTCGCCAATTTAGCCTTTTCAAACCACCTTACCATCCCAACATGTTTCGTGCTGACAACAGTCATGTTTAACATGCTTTTAATTTTATATTAGTACATTCTTTACCCTTATCTTGTTCATTTGTAAAAGTTATACACTGTGTACGAGGTGTTTAAGTGATACCTAGGTTTAAGGTATATAACCTCCTTATATCACCATTGGTGCATGAGGTTTTCGAAAACTAAGTTAGCAATGTTTGCAGTTGGCTAGTCTCAGTTGACATTTTGTTCCAGATATTTCCATTTTCTAAAATATAAGACCGACAGATGTTTGGATATGGTTGTAGGGAATATTGAACGTTTCCAAACAAAATATTGATCGCAGTTGTAACTGATTAAAGGTGGGGGGAAGGGGGACACTTTGGAGACGTGCCAGCAGCTCCGCGACTTTTGGGGCTCCGCACAATTTTTGGAGGCCTCGCGGTTTTTATAGAGAGAGTGTTTTTAGGCTAGAAATTAAACCCTGGATTCATGTTCCTTCAAATTGTTGTAGTAAAATAACGACAATTATTTATTATTTATTCTTTAGCTATCGACCGATCTTCCAGTCTGTAAAATTTCCACTATCCATTGCTTTGTTGATTTGAAATTCTATGAAAGTTCGACGTTTGATTTACTGGGCTTAAGTTGTAACTAATATGCTGTGTGAGATGTTGATCCTATAATTTGTTTTAAGTGATCATATCTAGTAAGTGTGTCCATGGCTATAAGCCTTAAAATATGAGGACTATAAGTAAACAAATTAGTTTCCAGTCACAGAAATATGAACGGTTTACATAAGAATGGTGAAATTATCGTACCATAGGAATGGTGAAATTATCGTACTTTATTTACCTTGCCTCAGTAATTTCGTTGTTACGCTCTCCATTATGCAAGTATATAGATAATTGCTTTGTAACAAATAAAGTTTATAAATGACTTTGAAATGAAGTCTAAATATTACCTTCACCATATTCGTCTTGTATTATAACTCAGATATATTGTTCATAAGATGTTGTTCGTCGGAGCATTTTTCTTGCTCGGGTACAATATTTCTCTGGTCGGCTATTAGCATTTACATTTACGATCATACTTCGTCAAGTTCCTACAATAGAACAATAGAACAAGTTCCTACAATAGAACAATACCGAGCGGTTCTACAGTATTCTATAAGTGTACTTGATTACTTGTGATAAGCTTGTAAAAATTTTTATATTAGGTAAAGTTGAAATATTATTGTAGATCATAAATAAACCTAGCTGTAGCAAAAGAGTTTTGTTGAAATCTCAGGACTTTGAACTTTCTGAATATGGGGTCGGTGTGCACGTTAGGATGGGAAAAAAGACTCAAGGTAATACAACGCCAAAAGACGAGAAAAAGGATGGCTGGGTGACGTTTCAATCGTTGGACATTTCACAAGAGTGTAAAATGAGAGGTGAAATCAGCTAAACTCTAGGTACTAAATATTGGAAAAGGATTACAAACATTTGTAAACAATCACATCAATGGAAGGTAAAAAAAAATTTGTGGAACATGAAAGGTCGTATGATATTTTTATCTTCGATTAGTAGACTAACATTGGTGGTGGGGAGGGGGAGGCGACGTACGTGATTTTGTCGCTTTTTTCCCGACTTCTACCTTGAAACTTTTTCATCTTTGTTCAAAACTTCTTACGCAACATCCTGTTTTTAATATCACTGAGTATCACGATGGTGTGGGTTGTGCCCGCTAAAATGTCGTCGATAACGATTTTTAAAACAATTTTATGGATATTTAAGCCCACACAAAATATAACCTTAAACCTAAATGCTTCTTTTAAAACGATCGTATTCCAATCCAAATCATATATATTTTGATGTTTACATTTTTACGAAGGCGTGGGAATATGTTCATTAAACTACAGTCTAACCTTGCTTTCATTATTCTTTAGGACAATAAGTCACTTTTGACTTTACTTTTTTGTTGGAAGTCAATTTTCTCAGTTATAACTGAGCTCTATTTATTGGGTTTATAACTCTTCCCCGTGAATCAACCCTTGCAATCTCGCACTCCTGGGCAAAGAATATTTAATGAACTAATTATTAATTCTGTATTCACCATTTGACATTTGTATTCCATGAAGCACCGTTAGTTAGGCTATGGAAGGGATTAAAATCCGGTGGCTGGATTTACTTCGTTCGTACCACAGAGTAAACAATCAACCAGAGGTCAAACTTGCGTGAAAATTTATCCAAAATTTTTTATGCACATGCGCTGCCCGCCATATTCCTGGCAAGTTTCTCCGGCAGTTTTGACCCATCCAGTGACTTTTTTCCGGTTAAATGTAAACACGACAAAGTTTAATTCATAACATCGTAAAAGTACAATTGAAATGGCATAATCTTATCAATCCTACGACGAAGAAAACATTGAGTGGTCTTGGGATTTTTGCCCGATTATTCAAACAAGAAAAAACCAGCTTTTTTTTCTTTTACCAAAGGACAAAACTCAATAACTTTTGCTAACTGATGTCGTCCACAAAAACAGGTTAACGGCCATATCAAATGTAGAGTTCATAATTTTCGAAGGCAGGGCCGGCCTTAGGAACTGCGGGACCCAATTGGGATTATTTTTGGTGGGGTTCCAGGTTCACAGCCAAGGTCTGTAGAATCATAGAGATGTAAATACAGTCTGTTATAGACTTTATATCTCTGTGGTAGAATGGAAAGCAATCAAAATGTGCACTTAAAAACTGCATATGAGTTAATGGGTCAAATTGATCTAAGCTATATTTTAATATAAAATTGCATACATGTAAGCGTACAAGTTGGCAAACAAAATGTGGAGGTCACCTTTGAAAAGTACATAGTAACAAAACCACTTGTTTTAGTCAATGTGAAGTGATTTATTAAAAATATTAATTTTCATTTTTGTTTAGAAAAAAAAATTCAAAATGAAGTTATAAAATATATATATATATATAACTACAGACGGAACCGTTTCGGCCTATTGGGCCTCATCAGTGTAGTGCTGATGAGCAGGATGGAGTAACCTACATTATATAGGCAACTCAAATGTCCCACGCTTGTGGTACATCTAAGCCATGCCAGAGCGCTCTAACTAGAGACTAGTGAGCGTGCGCAAACGTGCGCAAACCATAATCCGTTTATCGCTTTACAACATAGCGGAAACACACATAACATACATACACACATATAATTAACATATTATTTAATTCAAGTATAAACAAACTATTGACTTTTTAAGAATTCAGAAGAAAATTATAATCGTTGCTGTTCTCTGAAAAACCCGCAATGTGGTGTTAGGTGTGTAATGTGTCGCAATGTGTTGTTGTGTGTACTTGACAAGACTAGAGTAGATTAACCTAGCGCGGGGCCCCCTTAGGCGGTGGGCCCGATTGGGAGCAATTGGTCCGATTGGCTTAAAGCCAGCTCTGTTCGAAGGAGGAAAATCTCGAGTGTGTAGATATTTTAAGACCCAACCGGGGCCTGGTGCGAAAAATGCAACATTGGGCCATCAGGCTGGGAAGCGAACCCACGACCTTGCTAATCTAGTGTGATGCTCTGCCAACTAGGAGACCGGTCTCCACGGAGACCGTTGCGGAACGCATGGTCAGGAATTCAGTATTTACAATGGTGGTAATACCGATTTAGTGAAGGGTATATTCTATAGAACATTATGGCATTTACACTCGACTGCTAACTGTTAAGTTGATAATTTTCGAAGGAGAAAAATTATCAACTTAACAGTTAGCGGTCGAGTGGAAATGCCATAATGTTCTATAGAATATATCAAATGTGGTGTGAACTATCTATTTAGACATATAACAACACCAGTTTCTTGAGTAAATTCTCGATTTAATGTAAATAATTGTCAGACTACAATTCGTATATGTTATTTTATTATTTATACTATTATTTGGTCCATGCGTTCCTTTAACGCAGACCTGTGTAGGCGACGTTGCTGAGAAGGATCGATGATGTTAGCTCCATCAGGTTAGACGTTGTCGCCAGTCGTTTCACTCCTTGGCTTTTATCTCAGGAAAGTGCTTTAGTTTTGTTGGGGGTGTTTTTCACTCTCTCTTCATTGGACATAATTATGCAATTGTTTTCAAATGATATACTGAAATGGGTTGTTTCGATCTGCCAATGCATACTTGCTTGGTGAGCTAAAAACATAAGTTACTTCACAATTTACTGAAAACTTCTGGGAAAAATTTTAAGTCCATGGGATGGATTTGACTGCTCAAAAGTCCTTCTAATCTTGGCATGATTGAAAAAAAAAAGCGAAAACTTGAGTAGATATCAATTCCGATTGCAAATACCAGGTATTTTTTTAATCGCCGCCTTTGCCTGTGCAAACTTAATTTGACAATACAAAGACTATGAAGCGCTTAGTCAAAATATCTAGGTTTTGGTTCAGCTAAAAACAACTCGGTGGATGTTCGCCTGAAGACGCTTGCCAGGAACATGGTGGCGTTTGAATTAATGAGATGCGCGAGGCGACATGTGCGAGGACACAAACATCAAGAGCTGCCGACAGCGAGTTGGACCTCTGGTTGATTATTTACTCTGTGGTATGGGTCATAACATTGGCGGACCGAGGATTAAAATGGAAGTTGGGGGGGGGGGGGGGAGGCGTCGTTAAGAAAATTAGAAATTGCAAACCTTAGGAAGGCCATTCTTTGTCATCTGGCGATACTGAATTATAGTCCTCCTTAGATTTGAAATACCCAGGTAAAAAAGCAATAAAAACATTTGTCCTAGGATTTACTTGCTGGTGTGTTCTTTATCTCTAGCAGGGTAGGCTTTTAAAACATGGTAGGTTTACGACGTTTGAAATGGTCGCATTGCTTACGATGGTTAAATTTAATTGACATGACTTGAAAACCAGGTCGTCAACTTTCACAATGTCTGTCAAGTGTTACTTATTTTTACGGATAATATAGTCTGCTTATTTTCTCTTCAAAATGTACGATGTGTGAAGTAATTTAGGAAAGGTTTTAGTCATGGTAACTCAACCTAGTCCCCTGTGCGCATTGCCTCCACTTCTTCGTCGACCTTCTGCGTAGAGAAAAGATGTCCTGAGAACGATGTTGAGCGACCTATTGTTTCTATTTGTGCCACCTCATAGCAATTTTCCATCATTTTACTATGTTTGTTATTTCATTAGTTGGTTTCCTTATTTCATTTATTTTTTATCTACTTGAACGTTTATCAATCTGTCCATCCGTCCGTCCGTCCATCCATCCATTCATCCATCCATTCAGCCAGCCAGCTAGCCTGCCAGCTAACCAGGAAGCCAATCCGTCCCTTCCTTCCATCCCTTCCTTTCCTTCTTCCCTTTCTTCCTTCCTTTCTTCTTTCTCTCTTTCCTTCCTTCCTTCCTTCCTGCCCCGTTCCTTCCCAATTATCCAAGGTATTTAACTGTGCCAATATTTAACTGGTATTTCATCTAATATTATTTGGATAAAACAAGGTTACATCATTGAAAAAATAGTTATTCCTGTTTGTTTCAAGTCGAAAATGTGTAGACGCTTGTATAATCTAACCCAGCAAGTTTGCATGAACAATCATTTTCTAAGTTCTAACTTTTCCACTACGCTGTAAATGTATTCTCACTAGTCATTTCGTTTTTCCTTGGATTACTGTCCATTACGACGCCATGCTCCTCGATGACATCATTTTTTGGTTTCAGCAAAAAGAAAACGAGCTGAAAGTAAATGAAAAATCAGAAACACAAGCCAGTTTCAATCTAAATATCTCCAACGCAGTGAATCACCAACATCAGTTTAATTTGCGACCACAAATTGACTGCAGTACAAATTCACATGGCTTCACCTCTTTCAAACTTCCAGTCTCTTTGCTCATTCTAAAGACAACATACCATGGTATTCAGATCATTTGTAACCCAACCATAAAACAACCGAGAACTTCAGCCCACAAGGGATATTTCTACTTCTCATAAGTGATTACTTTCTCGGGATATTTGATCAGGCTGAAAATAAAGACAACATAAAGAAGTACGGTGGAACCCCACCATACGGCCACCTCGTTATTACGGCCACATTTTTTTGTCCCGGCCAAATGCTCATACATCTTCTTATAAGAAAAGCTCGTTAATGGGGCCATCTCATTAATGCGACCAACGGCCACATTGCGAAATCCCAACATATATATTCTTTTGTAAATTCACCTCTTTAATCTTCTTCTTCTTCTTTGCCTACACCTTATCCCCTACTTGGGGGTCGGTGGCCATGATCCTTCTTCTCCATTTATACCTGTCCTGGGCATCTTGCTCTTTAAGGCCCAGTTCCTCCATTCTTTCTCTCAATCCGTCTTTCCATCTTTTTAGTTGTCGTCCTCTACTCCTCTTACCCTTAATAGGTTCTTTCCACGCCTGGCGTACTACGTCATCCTCATTTTTTCTCAGTAAATGTCCATACCAGCGGAGTTTATTGCGTTCCACAATCGTCATCACGCTAGTTATTACAGTTGTCCTTCTTCTGACTTCCTCATTTCTTAACTTGTCCTTTAAGGTCACACCCAACATCATTCTTAGCATTCTCATCTCTGTTGAATTTAACTTTCTTTCATCTTTCTTCTTCAATCCCCAACATTCTGAGCCATACGTCATCACCGGCCTGACCAGTGTAGTGTATATCCTTGCTTTTAATCTCATCGGCATCCTTTTGTCATTCAAAACTGTTTTCACCTCCCTCCATTTCATCCAACTTGCACTCACTCTTGCCTGAACCTCCTTTTCGCAGCCTCCTTTATTGTCGATCAGTGATCCCAAGTACTTAAAACTTTTCACCTGTTTCAGTTCCTCTCCATGTGCATCTCTGATGTTCACCTGTTCTTCTCCGTTCTTACTACATACCATCGTTTCCGACTTTTTAGCGTTCATCTTTAATCCATACTTCTCCAGACTCTCTTGCCACTTCAAAAGTCTCTCTTGTAGTTGTTCTTCGCTGTCCACCACAATCGCCAGGTCGTCAGCAAAAAGCAGCTCCCACAATTTTTCTGCTCTCAGATGCTCCGACAGGACGTCAATGATAACCGCAAACAAGAGAGGACTCAATGCTGATCCTTGATGTAGGCCCACTCCGATTTCGAATTCTCTCGACAATCCTCCCATTGTTCTCACTGCTGCCTTACAATCCTGATATGTTTCCATGACCATGCTCACTAGTTTCTCTGATACCCCTCTTCGTCGTAAGCACCAGTACAATACTTCCCTTGGTACACGATCATACGCTTTCTCTAGATCAACAAAACCACAAAACACTGCTAGATTTCCTTCTATCCTTTTCTCCACCAATTGTCTGACAATGCATATTGTGTCTACCGTGCTCTTTCCCGGCATGAAACCGAACTGATTAGGGTCAAGTTCTACCATTTTTCGAATGTGCTTGTCCAATATTTTTTCCAGGATCTTTAGCCCATGTTCCAATAATTTAATTCCTCGGTAGTTCCCACACTCCAAAATGTCGCCTTTTTTCTTAAAGATGGGTATTATCAAGCTTTTCCTCCAGTCATCCGGGACCCTTTCTTTCTCCCACACTGCTTTCAGTAGATCCGTCATCCAAATCAAGCATTCCTCACCACCTGCTCTCAACATATCAATACTAATTTCGCTGACTCCTGGTGTTTTATTGCTTTTCATTCCTTTCATTGCCTCTCTCACGTCTTCCACCTCTATCCTTTTTTCCGGTCCTTCCACTTTATACGTTTCTATTATCTCAGCCCGCTTATTTTCTACGTTGAGAAGTTCTTCAAAATATTCTGCCCACCTTGAACTAATCTTTTCTTCATCAAACAACATTTTCCCTTCCTTATCTTTTATGATATCTATGTTCCCCGTCTCTTCACGATCTCTCTGTCGTGCCTTTGCAATCCTGTAGATTCGTTTCTCCCCTTCTTTGGTCTCTAATTGATCATACAATTCCTGTGTACTTTGCTTTCTGGCGATTGCCACGATCTTTTTGGCTTCTTCTTTCTTTATCCTGTATTCCTCCTTGTCTCCTTCAAACATTGACTTCTACCATTTTTTAAAAGCTAGCTTCTTCTGCTTGAGTACATGTCTCACATCCTCATTCCACCACCATGATTCTCTTTGTTTTCTTCTGCCAGGTTTCGTTCTTCCTAAAACCTCCTCACTCGCCTTTCGTAAAGTCTGTTTTAACTCTTGCCACATTTCCCCCACCTCTCCTTCTTTAACCGTTGCTACGTTCATCTTTTTCACCACATCTCTGAACTTTGACTTTACTTCCACCCTCTTTAATTTCCATGTCATAAATCTTCCTACCTTTCTGACCTTTCGTTTATGTTCTTTGTTATTCCACATATCAAGCACTACTAATCTGTGCTGACTCACAATCTCACTTCCTGGGATGACTTTACAGTCCTTCAAGTTTTTCACCTCGCTTTGCTTTACCAAGATATAGTCTAGCTGACTGGTTCTTCCACCACTGCTATATGTAATAAGATGTTCATCTCTTTTTCGGTACCGTGTATTACACACTACTAGTTCTTTCCTCTGTGCCATGTCTAAGGTTTTTTTTCCTTCTTCATTTCTCTCTCCGTAACCATGGCCCCCATGAACTCTATCATATCCATCACAGTCTTTGCCAACATGTCCGTTTAAGTCACCTGCAATTACTAATACCTCATTTTCAGTCACTTCCCCAACCATATCTTCTAGGTCATCCAGAAAAGCTTCTTTCTCCTCCTCAGTACACCCAACTTGTGGCCCATATGCCGATATTATCATAACAATTTCCTGTCCTTCTTTCAGATTAATTGCCATTAACCTGTCACTAACTCTCTTCACTTCCACTACATTATCCTTCCATCTTTGTGATATAATAATTCCCACTCCATTTCTTTTGTTTGACTCACCACTGTAAAAAATTTTATATCCTCCACCTAACTCTTTCGCAGCATTATCTCCCCATTTAGTTTCTTGGACACACATTACATCAATGCTTCTCCTCCCCATCTCTTCCGCCAGCTCTCTTCCTCTGCCCGTCATTGATCCTACATTCCATGTAGCAAATCTCCATCTCTCCATTTCTTTCCGAATTCTTGGTAGCACATCGGGCTTATGTCGTAAGCCGTCGTATCCATCTACCTTTCCAACGGCGTCCTCAGCTTTCTTTTTGTCGTAGGCAGGTGGGGGCGCCCACGGAGTACTTCGGGCTGTACCCCGCCGTTGTTTTGGGATCATAGTATATAATTCGAGCGATAAACTTTTGTGGCCGGATGCCCTTCCTGACGCCAACCCCTTTTAGTCGCCTTCTACGACACGCAGAGGATACGTTGGGTCTATTCTTAACCGCCAGAACCCACACGGCCACTCAAACCAAATGTGCATTCCAATGGGCAGATTAATGACAAACGAAAATAAACCTTGAGAAAGGATAAAAATTTTCTTTTTTAATTGAAAATGTCTATTTCATATCATGTCGTTTACTTTTAAAACAGCCATTTCCTTTACAAAGTCAACAATATAATACGACCTCTATTAAATGAGAAAGGAAAATAAAACTTGATAAACAATAATACCCGTTATATTGCGAAATAATTAAGTCATTGTACTTGAGCAGAACAAGTCAATCGAAAGTCAGAGATTTTTTTTCAAAGTCCTGTTGAAACTTATTTTATTACTGAAAGTGGCATGTGAAATTGGAGAGTTTGGGGCCTTTGCTTTGAAAAGGACAGTATGTATAGCAGATTGTTCCTGTTTATGAAATTCAGTTATGTTTATCTTGCTGTGTAGTTCCGTTTCAATTAAATTATATCTGCATTCTGGATGCTTAAAGACAGTTGTTTAGGAGTGTAGCTGTGATATAACTGTCATAACGTCACTTGAAAGAGACCAGCCATGAAATTTAACTCTACCCCGTTAATACGGCTACCTCGTTAATACGGTCAGACGCTTATGGCCCGTTAGTGGCCGTATTAACAGGGTTTCACTGTATGAGCAAAAAACGCCATTAAAATTGCATAGAATTATAACGATGCAACGCTTTGGAAGAAATGAAGAAAGGATTGATCTCCTTTTGATAGGTTACGGTGTCGATTGATATGGACAAAGTAGTCACGAAATAAAAAAAGGTTGAAAATCAACCGTTGAAAGCAATTTTCGAATGAAGTAGATCGTAACTTGGAAGATTATTAAATATAAACACCTTTCCGAATGTTTTTAGAATATCTTTAATCTGTACAGATAATGTAATTGATCAATCGAAGCGAAGTTCTGTACCTCCACGATACGACTAAAGATGAACTTGTGTACATGGGCGTACGGGCCTAATCTTGTTTGGGGGGGCACAGTATTTGTTTGCCCGACCGCTTTGCGTTATGTTACACAGTACACATATACAACTTTGTTCGAGATTTTGTATGTGTTTTTATAAACAATTGAGTATGATTGTGTAAAGGCTGCTTTAGGAGAAGTTTAACTGAAACGTCTAGAAACACTAAGACAAAAACTAAGAACAATGTTCAATGTTTTTGCAATATTGATTCATAATCTTTGCAAACTCTTAAAGTTCAAATTTGTATACATTAAATACATTCTACATAGATATACACGGTCTGTATCAGTCATTTTCATTTCCCGTTGGATGAAATACATCGATAGAAAATCAGAAAAAATATGATTTTCGATTTTTCCGCTGCCCAAAAATGTCAATGATTTTATCAACGTTCCTCATCACATGATTGGTAAAGGCTCTTTCAATGTTTAAAACTGCAAGGCAGTTAAGTCGACTTTGCGCCATGGTGTTTCGAGTGTATGTCTTCAGCCTTCGAAGACAACTGAACGAACGCTCGGCTGAGCACGACGTAGCCGGAATCACAGCTAAGATCTTGCACAGGCGGAAAAATGTTGGCAAAATCATGTCGAGCTTCTTCACGGACATGAATTTTGCCAATGCAATAGGTGTTCGCTTCGTTTCACAAGCAGACTGTAAAAGGAAATTGGAGAATATAGCCTTTTCTGCTTGAATTAAATCTTTGTCTAATTTATAAAACTTAGCAACTTTGTCCTCGCTATCTTCTGACGGCTTGTTGCTCAATACCACATCACCGAGAGCGCACAAAATATCCTGGTCATCCACAGTGAATCGTTCTTTGATTTCCTCGATAACTATATCTAAAGCTACGAAATACGTGTTCACTCGATGGTGATCAATGGCTGTCGTGTGGCGAGTGTGACCTTCAGATGATTCTGCAACAAGAGCTTGTAGGCGTGTCGATGGCTGGCGAATTCTTGGCAAAGTTGCCTACTTGAACGAGAATTTGGTATCTCTTGTTACGTGCTTTATTTTGTTGCCAGTGAGTTCCGCCATTTGCCACACAGTATCGAAGCTTTTGTCGTTTCGGCAACCTTGAAGAGCATTAACTGTTCCTTTTGCGGTTTTACGGGCACTGATAACATCCATAGTGCTACTTTGTAAATACCTACATAGGGCATTTACGTTTGACAATATTATTTTCAGAATAACAAGACATAAGACGAAGTCAAAATCGCAAATGACATTAAGCAATGAATTCGCGTCCGATGATGTTTTTGATGATGTTGTTTGATGATGAGTTTAATAAGCGGTTAACAAACTAAAGAGATGTAACACGACCCATTTTATCAGTAGAATTGAATGCTTATAATCGCGCAATAAAATTGGGTGCATTAGTGCATTTATTTTGAGATGCTGTTGAAATAGATGAAACTATATTTGCAACAAAAACGGATAAATTTACTGAATTAGTAACAGTTCAGATATCGCCGGAATAGTAAGATTCTGTATTGCATAATATCAGTACAAGATCCGTTTCAATGACGGTTTCAAATGTCGCTCTAAAGAAAAGCCGTGCCGAACGCATTAAATACAACAGTCCATAGATAATGTAGAAACTTATCTCATTATCTATTGTGTTGAATACATACAACACGTCTTAAAAGCGACGTTTCGCTACGATCATCACTAAGGTACAGTTTAATCACCGTGGTTTAATACAACTTCGTTGCATATAAGGCATAAAGGCAGCCTGCAATAATATAATCTATTCAATCTACAGTAACCTGATAACACGCGAAAAAATGTAATCGTAAGATTTTCTTATTTCAGTATTTCTGACATGTTGCTATCTTCTAGAATGTAGACTCTACAACGCGCGGAAGAGGCTAGCACATATTCATATTTGCAAATCTAATTGTTGTCTTAGGCATTGCCGTGTAAAGAAAATAGAATTAAAAAATCACATATACCTTTTCTAATAGCAAAGATGCTTGCTGAAATAATAATCGCAAAATGTTTATTTTTTCGTACAGCTTGTCTTTTACTAACTCGTTTACAAATTTCGCGTGGAAGACAACGAACCCGCAAAACAGCCATAAGCCATCATCATTCATATACAGGTGTACTTCATATATGACAAAATATATTAAAGGCAATTAATATTGGCATTATTCTATTTAATTATTCATTGTCGTCCGAGGTTCTTTTAGGTTTTTAAGTATATCTTTTACCAACTTTGATGGGAGTTATGTTTTGCCCGAATAACACATGGATTTCAGCTCAATTGCCCGACCGCAAAATTTTGGGGGGCCTGTGCCCCCCGTGCCCCCCCGGCCGATACGCGTATGCTTGTGTATAGAGTTCTATTTGAATACCTATTCCAACGTCGAGCAGCGCCAAACGATTGTTAAGAGTTGTGAGCCTTTAACGTGACCAACAGGAAAAAAAAGTTTAATGTTTAGCGAGAAAATGGGAAAATCTAAAGGATAATATATTTGATCACAGCCGACCAAAATTTCACATAACACACGCAAACTTTTCGACAAAACGGAGCTCAATAATAAATAGTTTACAGTGGCATACACAAACAAAACACAACTTCACAAGAAATCAACAACACATGATAGGACCATACAAACGAAACTAAAGGAAACAACACTGACAATGACGAAGGAACTTCAATGAACACTAACAACCGGCCAAAACAATACAAAACGAGACAACTCGATGAATAGCTTCATTAAACAGTTATTTTCATGTCACAACAATCTATCCAGTAACATAATAGTCGTCTCTATCATGAGAAGAGTCTATATACCAATATACCAAATAACGAAGGCATTAAGGCATCGATAGGTATGTTAGAAAAAGACGCTGATCGCGACAATAACACATCACAAATGACACACAAAAACTAAACAACAAAATCTTCCGCTTACTTTCACTTAACAACAATCTACCCATTATCATAATGCCTGTCACAAGGGACGTCAGGAGTCTATATACCAACATACCAAATGACAAAACCATCGACGTCTTCATAGGTATGTTAAAAGAAGACGCTGAACCCGACAATAACACAGAAGAGATTATAACTGAAACATTTTTACTCTTAAAGCCTAGTTTCCATATAGTTGTAATTGTTGTAATTCCATCGGCGATAATCGGCGATGAGCCCTTACAACAATTACAACTATATGGAAACGCGTGTTGTAATTGTTGTAATCCAATCGGCGATGAATCGGCGACTGTTGTAGAAGTTGAATCGAGTTCAACTTCTACAACAAATACAACAGTCGCCGACAGTCGCTGATGAAAAGACGGCACGTGACATGAGTAGCCAATCAATTCTTGCCATGGCTAAAAGTAGCACGCGTTGGGCATGTAGAAGCACCCTTCTGTTTAGCATTGCCATCATTCTCACAGCGCTTTTCCATCACGATATGCTTACAATTCTTCAGTTTGTTATAGAAATGGACTTACTACAGAATTGCCTTTCCAGACGCCATGTAAACTGTACATCCGCATGCGCAGTTTCGACAGAAATCGGCGATTGTTCGACCGAGAAGTCCTGTGAACTAGCGGGAAATCGGCGACGAATTACAACAATTACAACAATATGGAAACTAAAATGTTGTAATTCCGTCGCCGATTATCGCCGATGGAAACTATATGGAAACTATATGGAAACAACTATATGGAAACTAGGCTTAACGACGAAAAACCTTTTGATGTTCAACATAGTGTCAAATAACACATGAACCCAGCTCGCAATACTACCGTCTTATGACCCAACACTTTACAGCTATCCTCAAAACAAACATTTACTCCGTGAACCTTTTATTTATTGGAACGAACAACACCACTCGGTTAAACTTCACATCACAACCCGATCACCTTCCAATTACCTGTCCAACGCTAACAAGGATGCCCACCTTCTTTCAACATGCGGTAAACTCTCCGATGACACGCAGAATTGGTCTTTCCAAGACACGCTACAAGTCTGCTAAGCGGACACTTTATCTCCTGTTACTTATATTTTATTTTATTTTATTTTATACTAATTATCGCTTCCTTTTCAACTGCATAACATCATTCCATTATTAGCAATTTCACTCCCAATCTCTGGACAATCACAATTACACAACTGTAACACCAGTGTGGTTCCAATTACCTACTCTAAAACCAAAAATATGTGCCATAAAAAGTGGATTAGTAATTTATGATAATCCTTGCACAATCCAACAACTGATATATCCATTTCCAGTGAACGCTTGGCCAAGTGACAGGGCCGTAGTTAGAATGTCAAAGTTGGGCGGGTGCCGAGCCAAAATTTCCGAATAACAAAGATTTTTGTCCGAATCTTTCCGATTCAAATCAAGACATTTGCTATCTGAAAAAACAAAGGAGGCAACAAATATTAACAAGGAAGCCTATTTAAAATTCGGATGAGGAATCAAAATAAGATTATATCAGTTATGGGCAAAGGTATATAAGTTAAAAACTCGCATATATAGGCTTTTGTTATCTATGGGTTTACGAATTTCTATACAATTTGTCAATTTAATTGAATTTCCGTAGTTCACTTCATTTAAATGGTGTTGATTCTATGTAGCCGTTGCTTTCGGAATGGATAAGTTATTTTCTGAATATCGCAATTTCAAAAAGTTGAGGTGGTGAAGCAATCCCCAAATACCCCCTCTAGCTACGGCCCTGCCAGGTGATGCAATTGACCTTCACAAAACAATGTGGGCTTCTGCCATTAATGATGACAATATATATGTATATATATATACATGATTCCGTACTTTAGATGCACTTTTATGCGCTTAACTACAAGGCAACCATCAGCTCTTGATTTTTTCGCGAAGAAGTTTTGAAGGGGTTAACGCTAACAAGGGAATACAGGTTAGTCAAAGGTTTGAATGCATTTTAATGATATATGTAAATAATCTTTTCATTTGAGGCGATCTACAAGAACTAGTCGATCTATATTTTGTTACCAGAGCGACTGTGTTGCTCTTTACGGCTGCTACGATGTCAAAACAAAAATTGTAATTGAAACGAACGCAGCTGAAAGCCCAATGTCTTGTCATTTTACGTTTTGCCTGATCATCATGTCCAGCCAAGCAGATCAAGGTTGGTTACAGTTCAAGATGTAAACGATTACAATCAGAGTTCCAGCGCGGAAAATTAAAGTAGAATTAAAACCACCGCTCATTAGTTTAGTCTGAACGTTGTACAGCTACAAAGTTCACTCTCTTGAAACCTAATCTATGTTATAAGCTTTGATTTCTTAATGGTGCGATTCTGAATTGTTGGTTTATATTGAGCCAGTTCTATACATGGACATAAGCGCCTTAAGCCGACAAAGGTAAGCATCTCAGAATTATTATTTTTTTTTAAATACAAATTTTCGTGCTTTGTTTCCTCTCCATAACCACGTTGAAATGGTAAACCAAGTCACAGGCAGTTGATAATTTGTTCCAGTAATTTTAACTGTAGAGATGCAGCGAATGAATAAGATCAGCTTCTCTTCGTCCCAGGTAATCGGACATGGTTACTATTTATTGACGAGTGATCATATTTTGTTCATTCTTTCCGATTGTATTATTTCCACATAGTTCATTCAATGACGCATGCCTTTTCAGCCCATGTTCTGCACCAGAAAATCTTTGTTAAGCTTATTATATCTTATGAGTTCTATTAGACGACAACAAACACATTAAAGGACTATTTTCAATTATTTCTGATTTTAATAAAAAGAATACAAAACAGCACAATTAAAGTTCAGAACTTTTTTTTAATAGCCAATCAAGACGTGGCGTTCGAGGTCACGTTTGTCAAATTCGTTGTTCGGCAGTTTCTCGGAGGATATTTGAAGAAAGGTCACTTTATATTAGAAAAAGAGCAACATTGGGAGCAATCTTTAAAAGGACCTCCAAATTCGCTTATTTGTGGAACGAACCCATCTCACGATAATTTCGTGCTCAAGACGATAAGTCGGAGATCGAAAGCCGGTAACTAGCCACAGTAAGTCGTAACTAGAGATTCAAAAGTAAGTGTTCTTTCTGTGTTGCTTAACTTCTTAATTGTAGCCGCACTTTGGCAACTCCAAGATACAATCCACGAGTAGTCGTTCTTTACGTTATAATTCAAAAACCTGTAATACAAATGGCCCTTGGAGAAAATGCCCCCCTAAAGACAAAGTACCCAATGTTTGAACTTTGACAGTACTCAAGAATTTACTCTTCAGGACCTTAACAGTTGAAAGGCGACATGGCGAGCAAATAGCCGAGGAAAAACTTCCTCATTTCGAGAACGATACGAATTCATGGCACCAGTCAGTGCTTCCGTAAGCCCTTTAATGTAATATCCTTGCATAGAATGAAAACCCGAGGTTTTTCGACGCACACTGAAATCTGCTGGGACCTTCAGGAGGCGGTGGTATGGCCAACTGATGAAGAATAAAGTAACCATATTTAACGCGATATCGTTGATACAGCTTCCTGCAAATTATCGTTACAGTTCAGGCTATTCCGCATGAAAGCCAATTTCATACATAAAGTTAAGTTTAAGCCGTAATAGTTCTTATCGAGCTTCTGCTGTAAGCTAAAGTGCAAGACGTACTACGAAATTAAGGGGTCCAACATTACCCAGGCATGACAATTATTTTGATCACGTCGTTCATTAGGACATGAGGAAAAGGGTAGGTTGCCCACTATCACTCTAAGGGCAATACAAAAAGAAATCTGGTCAGTGGAAACGAAGACTGAGTAGACGGAGATTGCTGTCTTCCTGACAGAAAGGCCACCGTGTGTACTGAATAGGGTTTGATGAATTGATGTCGTGTGGTGACTTTTACTTTGCACTGTGCAAACGAGCTTGTTCTCCCGCTACTGCAATTCCCGCACGAAAAATGTTGCCCAAAAATTTGCTACACATGGCCAGAGGCTCCTTTTTGTTCTTCTTTGTGCTTGAACTCGTTTCGAGTGCATGGAACAAAGGCATTTAAAGGCAGAGTTATGTGAAAACTGAAGAAGGTGATTGGCCGAAATATGATGCAAAAATCCTCCATTCATGCAAGGAATATATCAGTTTGTAATATCACTGAATTAGTGAATGGAATGCTAATTTTGGTACTACGAATTCAAAGTTGGTTATTTGGTGTATTCGAGTTATATTTAGCACACAGTTACGCGATCTATTTGTCCTCCAAAAGAAATTACGTGCAGAAAAAGCCAGATGGCGGCCCTTTGTCTTCTTCACACATTTCGGCGCAACTGATATTGAGCTCTAATCTGGATTTATTTTTTATATTTCATAAGATTACGGCTTTTGCAATCCCATGTTATTGCAGTGAAGAAATAGTCGTTGGGTCGACTTTGAAAAAAGTCGACTCAAATTCTTATCTTTTTGCCATGCATGAACTAAGATTTCGAGGATCTTTACAAACAAAAATATCTTCAAAAGTCTAGAAAATCCTTGAGCATTGTGAACACATAACAAAGAAGCTGTTAATGGCAGTGTTTTCATTATCACTCCTGTAAAATTTCAACTCTGCACACGAGCAAAGGTAGCATCCCAACTCAACCAAAAATGAATCTACACGCGTTTTCAAAAAAAAAGAAGAAGTAACTACGGACATTGCCAAACTTAGGATAAGAACACTATGGGGATCTTCATGGAATAAAAGAGTTTCCTGAATGCTCAGTTTGTGTGAGCACTCGAGCGGGTGTTCTTTTGAATGTTCTGAGTTAAGA
Source organism: Heliopora coerulea (assembly GCA_030142905.1). NCBI lineage: Eukaryota > Metazoa > Cnidaria > Anthozoa > Scleralcyonacea > Helioporidae > Heliopora > Heliopora coerulea. Next base: position 44,966 of record JASJOG010000186.1, on the reverse strand, counting down.
ATCCCGATTGTCCAATTAAGTTTGCAGTGAGGTTTCATTACTGTGATGAACCATTGTTTTGCATAGCATCCTCGTTATGAGACAAAAATTATTTTTGCTAATCACTGTAAGTACGTAAACTAAATCAATTTAGATGTAAAGTGCGTGTACATACTTTCGTCACAATTAAACGACAACCAGGCAACATTATTTAATTTACCTCAAAATCTGAAATATATTGTAATTTTAGGAAGGTCTCTGCATTGCCTTGCCTGTCCTGCCGACAGCAATAAGGGCGTGCTTCAGTCGTTTTCTCGAAACCATTTTAAACTGGAGATACGTTATTCGTCGAAAATCTTCGCGTAGTTGCTGGCGTTATGCCGACGATTTGGTGCAACTATGCTGGCAAGTTGTAATTCAATGGGCGAAATGTTTCTAAACTCGTGATACGGCTTTTTTCTTCATGTCCCGCGCAATGGGGAAAATTCCTGTCAACTTTTATACTGCCTTCTCGTGTGGTCATTGCAATTTGCCGATTGGGTCATACGTGGACTCTCATTATCTCAATATAACTGAGTTTGAAATCAGCGACAATGTCTCAGCCATCCTAATTTAAGATGACTCTCTTGGTAACTTTTATTACCGGTGATTGGTTACATGCGCGGATCTTGATCTTGTCGAGTTGTTGTTCTGTAACGAGGGCAACCGTTCGAGCCAATGTAAGACTTGCAAGTACTAAATTTTTGGATGATTGCTTCCAGAATTTTCTTCCAAACAGCGTAAATGTAGTAAACAGAATAAATGCAAGAACACATCCAATTTTTGAAATATTCCATAAAGCAAAATGTTGGTCTGCTGTTGCCTGGCAACAGCTGCACGCAGTGTCATAAATGAAGGAGTATTTATGTATGTGGCACAAAATCAATGACGTTTTGTGGTGTAATACGACGAATTCTTGACTTGACAAATGCTGCGGAAGCAGTGATTAGTCAAACATCTTTTGAGTGATTTTGATAAAATTTATTGTCATAATGTTGTGTTAACTCGGCGGTTGTGACAGAAAGAAGACGTATGAAATACTATCTTAGTTGGAATGTTTTAATTTTCATAAAACACAAGTATTGCGGCTGTGGAGCAAGAGCCAGCCGACAATTTGAAAAAATACAAGATAAAACATATTCCTAAGAGGAACATCTTGAAAACTCACAATACAAGTCCAAATCAAGACGAAAGTTGATAATCTTGAAATAAAACCGAAATGTTATTGATTCAACTTTCGTCTTGATTTTGACTCGTATTCTGAGTTTTCAAGATGTTCCTCTTCAGGATATGTTTTATCTTCTGTTGCGGGTGGTGTTACAGTTTTCAAAGCTAGGCGTCTTTCCTGGCAAGTTACGCAAACCGTTCGCACAGAACGCAAATCTTTTGTCAATTTAATGTGATTTCCATTTCGTAAATGACATGAAACCATGTGTGTCCGACTTTGCTAAAATTCCAGAAGGTAGTAAGTTGAGGAAATTCCTTGTTACCAAGTAATTCAATCACGTACATTCGCTTGTTCGTTATCACATGATCTGGATATTCTTACACACGACGACAGTGTGACAGCGTTAGATTCGGGATGTCGAAGTATTTGCCCATTCCACCGACCACCTTACCGTGTATGCCAAGCAAAATAGTAGTTCTTCAGGTCATTTTGACGTCAAGTACAGATTTTCCCTTTGAGTGACCATTTAACAGAGCTAGGGAGGAGAAGTGGCAAGGGGTGTGGTACTCGTCCACAACTTTCCCTTATTGTGAAACCATAACAACAGGGTGAGAAAATTAACGCAATCTTTAGGCTCAGGAAAACATCTTTTTTTCACTTTCGCCTCAGATGACCAGCTGCACATGGACGTTTCCTCGAACTCGACAGTAGAGATGGTGAATTTTGTCTATTCCACAGCCACAACGCTTAATGAGTCAAATTTGACTCGTTGCGCCTCACCAACCCCCTACCATGGTTATGATGGCGAAAAAGTTGTCTCAGCCATATTTTCCATACTCGTTGGGTCTGTCTTACTCATTGGTAACGGTATGGCGATCGCTGCCTTTAGTGTGAATCCCAAATTGCGTAATGTACCCAACAAGTGCTTTGTAAAAATCAAAACAATTGAAACACCAGGCGGGAATCGTATCCTTGCCAAGAACATTACTGCCCGGTATATAATTCTTAGTAGCATTGTTGAAACAAACAAAAACGAACCAGTTGATAATCGAAATAATTTTTAATCACTAACGTTTTGTTACATAACCTGTAACATCATCAGAGTAAATGATAATTATATTCACGTGTTGGAAACTATTAAAGCTTAATGATTACAAAAATCGTTAACATTTAAGCTTTAAGTTAATCGTTAAGCTATAAAAGTTCTCGACACGTGTATATAGTTATCATTTACCCTGATGATGTTACAGGTTATGTAACGAAACGTTAGTAATTAAAAATTATTTCCATTATCAACTGGTTTGTTTTTGTTTGTTTCAACAATGCTACTAAGAACTATATGCTGGGCAGTAATATTCTTGACAAGTGCTTTGTAAACTTAACTGTTTGTGACTCGCTTGTTGGCCCGATATCGACGCCGCTATGGACGTATTACACGTTTAACACGTACAGCCCAAAGACAAACAATGTCAAGCTTTACTTGTTCTACATCTCATCCTACATCTTCAACGGCGCAGCGTCTATCTTCCAGTTCACGGCCATTAGACTTGGATGGCACTTTTCGATCATTTCGCCTGTGTGACATTGCTCGATGCCTGTGTACAATTTCGAGTGGATCTTCGTGTGGTTGCTGGCCTTGTTCAGCTCACTGCTTCGCTTTGCTACCGTACAACATAGTCACAAGCGCCGAATGGTACAATATCTATACCATACTGGTGTGTTTATTCTGCCCGTTCTCATCATAACGACTTCGTATGCGCTGCTGTTTAGGACAGCGATGAAGCGTTCACGACTTACAGTACGCTCCAACAGGAACCTTCAGGCCAGCTGGTCAAGTCAACTAAAAACCATCAGGACCTTACTTATCGTCACAGGCCTTTTCGTCGCAGCTTGGTCTCCATTCTTTCTCTACATCACCTTGGCTCGCTACCTGCCCGAACATTTGCCCTCCTCCATTAAAGGCAGGATACACTTGTGACACTTTGTCAAATGAATGCAGTACGGGAGCAACTTGGTTAACCCGTTCATCTACGCATTCCGCAACAAGGAGTTCAGCTTCACCTTCAAGATGATTTTCTACGTGTGCATCAAGTGCAAACGCTTCGAGGTGGTTTACAGACAGTTCAAGATGTCAAACCTTCGTCCACACGCCATGGAGGAGATGTCGTTCTCTAAGTCGTTGTGTCCTCAGTCCTCAAGACGCGAGAGCTGGAAAGAAGAACCCAACGGGTCGTCCAGAAGAACTGAAACAATCCGACTGAACACGGTTGCACCGAATGAAGTCCAAGTGAATATTACGAAAGAAAATTGTGCAGGACACATGGTTAGCAATCCCCTGGGTATGGGCACAGAGTAAATAATGAACCAAAGGTCCAACTTGCCTGAAAATTAGTCCCTAGATTTTTTATCCCTGGCTGGCTCCCTGGTTTTTTATGCTCGTGCGCTTGTATCCTGGCAAGTTTTCCCGGCAGTTTTGACCCTTCCTGTGACTTTTTTCCGGTTAAATGTAGACACGGCAAAGTTTAATTCGTAACATCGTAAGAATACAACTGAAATGGCATAATCTTATCAACCCTACGACGAAGTACGGAGAGGTACTGGGATTTTTGCCCGATTAATCAAACAAGAAAAAACAGCCTTTTTTCGGTAACCTTTCCTAACTGATGTCGTCAACAAAAACAGGATAAGAGTCATATCAAATGTAGCCTGGATTATCTATTTAGACAAATAAAAACGCCAGTTTCTTCAGTAAATTCTCGATTTCATGTAAATTTTCGTCAGACCACAATTCGTATATATTATTTTAATATTTATATTATTATTTGGTCCATGCGTTCCTTTAACGCAGACCTGTGTAGCAATGCCTTTTTAAGGAATTTTTACTGGGGGGAGGGCAGAAAAAATAAGTGTGTAGGCGAAGTTGCTGGGAACGATCGATGAAGTTAGCTCCATCCAGTGAACTCTAAAAAGACTGGAACGCTACCTCATTATGTCTGGCCTTACGAGTGAGTAGCCGACATAGGGGCAGCCATGTAGGTCAAAAACAGGCGTGTAAGCGCGGGCGCGGGACTCAAACTTACAGAAGCGGGCAAAACGTTGCTCAGCCTCAGCACAGAGTAAATAATCCAACCAGAGGTCCAACTCGCGTGAAAATTTGTCCCAAATTTTTTATGCGCATGCGCTGGCAGCCATGTTCCTGGCAAGTTCCCCCGGCAGTTTTGACCTCATACGAATTTTTGCCACTTATATGTAAACAAAGTGAAGTTTGATTGTAGTACTGAACTGGTACATTGAAATTAGGTTTTCAAACCTATCGAGGGGTATTTGTTCAGTGAGCTTACAAAATAAAATTTACTCCACAATTTACAAATATCGTACGAACGTGTTGACAACGCTCGATGGATTCAAACATGTGCTGAATTCTTGTTAATCTTACCACGATTTTAAACAAGTCAAAAACTGTTACAGTCAAGCCGGATGTTCGTGTATAGCCAACTTTTCGATGGTGCGTAGCAACAATGCAATCTTCATTTAGCAAGTTCGTCAAGGAATTTGCAACTTGCAAGTCATCCGAGAAGCATGTTACCCGAAGGGTGGACAACGCAACATCAGATAAAACATGATTCAAGTTATTTCATTTAAGTACCTCACAATAACTTGAATCATGTTTTATCTGATCTTGCGTTGTCCGCCCTTCTGGTAACATGTTTCTCGGATGACTTACAAGTTGCAAATTCCTTGATGAACTTGCTAAATGAAGATTGCATTGTTGCTACGCAACATCGAAAAGTTGGCTATACACGAACATCCGGTTTGACTGTAAAAGATCAACTGGTATACATGTGCTTATCCGCAATTTTTTCGCTTGCCTCTTCTGGCCTTGCGATCACACTTAAGGTTGACGAAGACGGTAAAACCACTTCAATTATGCAAAAATTCAGTTCAGACGAGCACGAAAGTTATAGAACAACATACCTACACCTGGCGAGCGCTAGACCACTGACTTAGAGGACAGTAGGCTAGACGCTTGCCAGGAACATGGCGGCGTTTGAATTAATGAGATGCGCGAGGCAACATGCGCGAGGACACAAACATCAAAGCTGCCGACAGTGAGTTGGACCTCTGGTTGGATTATTTACTCTGTGGCCTCAGCGAGTTAGAACTAAAGTGAGTTTGTCGGATGGACTGCTTAGTATTTTCCCAACGCAAATTAAAACAATTTTAATTTCGAACTATTTCAAGAATAACAATGTAAAGATGAAATACAAGTAACAAAGGATTCATGGTAAGATATATAACTTGGATCGACAAACTCAATCATTTGATGTTGATCTCGAATCTTGGGTCGAACTCTTACGAACGATTATTTGCAGTCAATGACAGTGATATTCATGTATGTTTTTAACATATGTAGTTTTGGTAACATTAATATAGAGAGGAATTGATGTGTTTATTGGTTTTTGAATAAAATTAATTTCGTTAGTTTATGTCGATCGCTTGGCGTTCCATTCTGTATCACCTGATTGCTGTAATACTTCCCGAACGTGTGCAATCGTAATGTGAAGTATTTCTCAGCTGTAGCTTTCACAAGCTTCATCTGGTGATCATCTTCAACCAAACTCTCGTTTGACCCATGTTCGTGGTCTTTAAACACAGATTGGCTTGAGTCGAGAAGAAAGTGATGACATACCTCGAGTATCATCTTGCATTGTAAATTTGTGTCGTTGCTTATTCTTCTACAATCATTTTTACAGACGTATGCTTTGAATACATGCTCACTGTATTCGATAGTTTCGAAAACCGACTTCGATGGAATTCGTAGGCCGCCTTTGTTAATGAAGAGGGTAAAAGCAGAGGCTGAAACTGCTTCGTTATATCGCGATGCCCCACAGTAATCATGATCAATTGAGGGAGAAAATATTTCAGAGACGAGACTCTCTTTGCATGCATGACAGGTGAGTTGCATTAAGAGTTTTGATGTAATGAAACCAGCGATATAGAATAATACGTTAGCGGGAAATTCAGAATGTTTTTCTTGGACCAGATGCTCCAACATTAGGTTGATTTCTGGCCCTTGGTAATTCGGTATGTCTTTACTCCTAGTACACTCGTCGTTGGTTGTTGTGATCAGTAGGGATGCATGTTTTTTTGAGTGGAAGGTGGGAATAATAGTATTGCCATAACCGGAGAAATCAAAACAGTTAGCGTTTTTGGAAGCAGTAACTGCATTTCTCATCAGCATCTTTCTAAGAGCGTATTTAAGCTGTAAGCAGTTAGGGTTATTATTCCAGCCTCCTTGCGATCTAATGCACGAGAATAGCTGCTCGATATGATCTTGAGAAAATTTATATGTCAAAAGGTACTTGAATGGATTCTGAGGAAGCGAAAACATTTGATTTGCCATCTAAATAGTTGATTTGATAGTTGTAACAAAACCAAGGAGAAATATTTTGCGACGATGAGTTATGAGAAGCTGTGATTCGTTAGAATCAGTTCTCAAGGAAAGCAAATAACTTGCTGGGGACTTGAGGATTTCTTCCCATGTGTCATTCGTTTCTAAACGAAGCGGTTTTTTATAACCTTTGTCCGAAGGATTTCGGGAATTTAACATATCAAAAAGCCTGCCAATTGTCCTTATAAATGTAACAGTGCCAGTGCTGTTTTGAAACTCTTTTAACTTCATAGAAAGGTTGAGGAAGTCGATTGCATCGGCCACAGAAGAACTTAATGTTTGGGCAGCTAATCTGACGTTCATTTTGTGTTTTTCAAAGTTCAGGTGATTTGTTGACAACTTATTTCCCAGCTTAAGTCCCTCTTTCTCCTTAAGTATTTGTAACTGTTGTAAATATTCCCATTTGACTTTTTCGTTGCTAATGTCAATGAATGATGAAATGCTTGCTAGTGCATTTCTGGCCAATTTCAACATGTGACAAGGATCTAGGATTACAAAGACATCATCTCCAGTGCTTGGGAGTTTAAATTTTGTGATGATTGAGTCATATGTTGTGCCAAATTGACAACCAAGTAGCTGAAAGGTTTTCAGGTTTACAGTAGTCCCATCAGCTGTAACTGACCATACCTTTAACCCCACATCTGCTGCCAATGCCAAGGCCTTCTTTACCAGCTTGGTTTGAACTTCTGCTGAAACCTTGTCTACCAGGAAGTAGCCAATTGGACATTTCCAATGGCTTTGTATTCCAACCAAAAGGAAAACCAATGCTTTTGAAGCTAATTTGTTTGAAGTACCTGGTATTGTGTCACCATAATCCACAAATCCAGCATATTGGTCTTTTGCCTCATCCCAAATAGTTTGCTTTCGGATTGACATGGCATCAATGATTAAACTACAATCTTTTTTCATAGGTGAACAGTGAACTTCATTTGCTAGGGATGTGAATGCTTCTGTAAAAAAGCCTGGTTCACATTTGATGGAAGATAACCATTTTCGAATTAGAGATGGATTTGGTAAAGGAATTGTAGACCTGACATATCTGTATGCCTTGGGTGGGTAAAAGTAAAGTGTTAATGCAAATTCTTTCAATTCATCAGAATACCTTCTTGCTGAGGGTGTGCTTTTTAAATTATCTTTTGCATTTTTAAAGAGTGTTAGTTGGAGTGTGTTAAATGATGTATGTAGTATGTCAGCTTCCTCTGAAGTTATCATCAACTTTTCTTTTAGAGTTGAAATTATCTGCTCTATACTTTTAGACTTTTGTTTTGATCTTCTTACTTGCTGTTGTAAGTTTTTTATTTTTTGTTGTAGTTTTTCCTCCAGAAATGATCTGTCGTGCTCTTCTGATGGTTGTTTTGCATAGTCGTGGTCACATTGAACTTTTGCTGCTGGTGACATGGTTTCAACTTCTGGAGAAGTCAGTGGTCACTTGCTGTGAAGTTCCATCCTGGTTCTTAGTTCTTCTGGCATAGTTGTATCAACCAGCTGGCAGACCTCTGAGAAAAGTGTTGGTGTTGCATTTCTTTTTAACCTGCATGTCCCATTTGAATATGGAGGGATGGTATAATTGAACCTTTCAAAATGTTTACTGCAGATAAGACTAAATTGTGTTGGTTTCCAGGATTTGCTGAGTTTGTTTGCTTTTTGAACTGCAAACTCCCACTTTTCTAGGACTGCTTCAGTTTTAAAAGGAAACCTAGATCATAAGTGGTAAAATTATATCATAATGTAATATGTGTTTATTCATATATGTATATGTGCATCTGATTAAATGAAAAAGAAAGTAAACAAACAAACAAACAAAAACTAAGTGTGTGTATGGTCTATATTTATTCTAAAACTTATGATTATTACTTTTCTTATGCTGCAAAGAAGTGAAAGTTGTGACTAGTGCTTTATTTTCTTTTCTTGTTTTCTTTTTTAGGTGGCCATTTAATAACTTTAATTACTTGCATGAAGCAGCACTATTTTGAAAAGAAATTAATACTCACCTGTGAAAAGCAACCTGCATCTGCTTTTTGCAACAAAACTGAGTTGTATATCCTCTACCATTGCAGCCTTTAATGACACAGTTAAGGGGCATTTTTTTCTCACATCCAAAAAACCAAGATATCAATTTTTGATAACTTTCAAAATGATTTCAATCATAAGTAAGGAAATGTTTACGAAAAAACTCCTGGAAATTGGGGCCTCAGCCGAGCAAACAAAGACTGGGGAGACTAAAGCCCGCCGCACACGAGAGGAAACAGCTTAGCAAATTGTCTTGCATGGCAGTTTGCTCAGCTGTTTCCTCTCGTGTGCGGCGAAGTTTTCGTGAGAATTTCACCTCGCAAGGCCGTGAGGAAAATATCTGTCATGTTTGATATTTTTTGCTACGCGAGGCAGATTCCTCTCCGTGTGCGGTAGTCGCGTGAATCTGGCTGAGCTGAATTAATCAACTAGCCAATAAAATTGGGTTGCTTGCTCATGTGATTTCAACCTATGGAGTTCAAGATGTAAAACAAAACATAATCCGAAGATCAGCATCTTAAGAAATCCAAGATATGGATTGAAACAAGACGAGAAATGAGTTTGTGATATTTCGATTTGTCTGACGATGATTTTGTAATAAAATTGAAACATCACAAACTCATTTCTCGTCTTGTTTCGATCCATATCTTGGATTTCTCAAGATGCTGATCTTCGGATTATGTTTTGTTTATATTTTTTCAAATTGTCGGCTGGTTTTGGTTTTTGAGTTCAAGATGGCTGACGGTAGTTTGCTGAACGAAATCATGCTTGAGGAGAAGCTTGTTGAGCAGTGGCCGGATTACAACTGTCTATACGACGTGAGATCGCCGGATTTCAAGAACAGGGACCGGAGGCAAGTGGCAATTGAAGAAATTGCCACAAGGCTGGGTCATAACGGTATGTAATTCTTGTCGTACTTTTAGAAGTTCTGTCTGAGAACAGACTATGTTTTATGTTGCAAATAGGAGAGATCGTATTTTGTCCACAAAAACGTCCCCCATCTTGAACTCCATAGGTTGAAATCACATGAGCAAGCAACCCAATTTTATTGGCTAGTTGATTAATCCGGCTAAGCCAGATTCACGCGACTACCGCACTCGGAGAGGAATCTGCCTCGCGTAGCAAAAAATATCAAACATGACAGATATTTTCCTCACGGCCTTGCGAGGTGAAATTCTCACGAAAACTTCGCCGCACACGAGAGGAAACAGCTGAGCAAACTGCCATGCAAGACAATTTGCTAAGCTGTTTCCTCTCGTGTGCGGCGGGCTTAAAATTCATGAAAGCTTTTTGACTCCTAAAAAACGTTAAAACCCATCAAATTTCAAGTTTGGATGAATAAAAAGTAACTTTTATTTTCGATTTAAGAAACAGTATAATAGTTTTTAGTATATCTGCTTAATATTATAGATAAACTACATAAAAAAGATTAGAAAAATCCGAGCGGTTTCTCTCTTGATCTTCCAATATTTGTATTGATGATAACTTTACTTTTTCTGAACAGTTATTTCCAATCGATATATTAGTCAACAGGAAATTGATCTTCTAGTTTGTTAGCATAAACAAAAAAATTCAAGGAAAATCCGAACTTTAGATTAAATAAGTTTTTGGCCGTCCGTAGTGATTTATCAACTAGGGGGGACTGGGGTGACGTGTAATTTGACCTATATGTCAGCCTCCATGCTGGCTTCAAAAAACACGTTGGCAGGTAGCGTTCCAGTCTTTTTAGAGTTCACTGGTTGGACCTCTGGTTGATTATTTACTCTGTGGTTTGAACGTTTGGTCGCAAAGGAGGGACGAGAGAAGTTTATGTGAGTTTCTTTGCTTATTTTTAATGTTTTGAAACGAAAATATCAGTGGAAATCACGAAGTTTATGTGGACCTCGGAGGTTTACTACATTAGGAACTTGAGTAAATCATCTGAGTTTGAATAAAACTGAACTTAATTCTCCCTAAAGGAAATTATTGAATCATACTCCTTGGAGATAATATACTGTAAAGGATGTCAAAAGTGGACCAGTTCAGTGATATAGATGAATTCCAGCTCCCGGAAGGACTTACATTGCAGGAAATGGAGGAGTTATCGGAAGCCATCAATACAGAGGTAAGATTTTGTGTTTTAAAATCAGGTTTGGATGCTTTGCCTTTAAAACGATCAGATTGCACTGGTGTTGACATGATGAAAAGACTCGTCGCTTCTAAAAACAAGTGGCCTTTTCGAGAACTTTTTTGCTAAAAATTCGCGTTCATCTGTTTATATTTTCAGAAGAAATATCGATTTGTTTATTCTGAAGTGTTCTGTACTCGATGTAATGTGGAGGCAATATTGTTTGACAAAAACGATGAAAATATTAGGAAAGAATTCGGGACTGAAATGTGTGTATTGTTGATCAGTTGGTTGTCAAAAACAACCACAGTATTGGCGCCAGTGATGGGTGATAAAAATTAATTTCTAGTAGCTGAAGCGAGATTAGGCAAATGATGTTTAGGAATTAACCTTCAACGTTCCTTGACAAGATGTCTTTTGAGAGGGCTCACTAAGCCTTGTCATTCATGGTGATCAAGAGTTGAAACTCAAAGACCTAAAGAGTGTTTGTCGGTGAAGTGTTTATGAATACACTGTAAAAATAGAATCACAGAAGGCAGAGATTTGAGGAAATGCGAGGTTAAACTCAACAAAGAGGGTTAACTCAACCCACTGTTGGCTGGAAATTTTATAATCATCGTTTTGAAAAAGATGACCTTGTTTAACACACTTCATCCGTGGGTGAAGAGGTGTTGAAGGTGTGGAGTTGTTCTTAATTTTTATAATGTAAGCAACATTGAGTTGATGTAACTGAAGGACTATGGAAGTTTTTGTTCATCAAAATTTGTACCTGGCATAAGAAAATTCTCTTCATGTAATTCAGTATGCTATCTTCAAATCTTTGGCCTATAATTATAATGATAACTTTAAGAAGATAGAGAAGAATAACAATACTATGGATGAGCCTCAATTTCTCTCAGAGTACAGGGACATGCTGATGTCATTTTGATTTTGTATTAGAGTACAAACTGAGACATGGATGATGACACAAAAACTCAGAAAAACCTTCAGTTGTTGTTTTATAAAACAAATAGAAAATATCTTTTGTATCTCTGTACTGAGATAGAAACATGAATGGTGCCATTTGGACCAGAAAAATCCCTGGTAGAAATCCTAAACAGGATCCTGATGGGATCCTAAAATTAACAGGATTCTAACCAGGATCCTTATAGGATCCTAAAATTTCCAGGATCCTTTCCAAAATCATAATAGAATTCTAACATTAACAGGATTATATCTAGGATCCTGATAAGTTCCTAAACTCTTCAGGATCCTAAATAGGATCCTGATAGGATCCTAAATTTAACAAGATCAGGATCCTGATAGGGTCCTACAACAAACAGGATCTTAACCAGGATTGACAGAACCGCAACTAGGATCCTGATGAGATCCTAAAACTGACAGCATTGTAATTGCAGTCCTGTTCATAAGACCCTTAAATTAACAGCATCAAAGCCATGATTGAGGCAGGATTAATCCTTTGGATGTAAAGATGATTTTAATTTTTTTGATTTTAAGTTCAATGCTGTATGTACTACATGTAAGTTGCTTAAATTTTACATGTGAAGGCACTGCTGCCATTTGCAGGCTTAACCATATACCAAGCTAATCAACTTGTATATTAGATGTGCAATTTTTCATGTTCAACATCATTGTTTGATGAATTGCATGGACATTTTTGACAAGTGAGTATCTGTTCAGTATGCTATTGTTGGAGAGTCAAAATTTTGCCATTTGAGCCTTTATAAAAAAATTAGACATTTAAACTCTCATGGTAGTAAGTGATGTGTTACCTTTTACATATTGTTGCCTCCATCTTGACTAACACAAAAGTGTTATCAAGGGTGGACGTAATTATCAACAAAATCCTGCATGTGATTTATATTCTCTATTTGTAAGGAGAAAAAAGCATTACTAAAAGTTAAAACCAAGTTAATTTCAAATAACATGATAATTACCTAACATATATAACCAAATGTCTGCATACCTGTATCTTTCTACTTCCCTACCCACCTATTGTTTTGATCACATGAGTTCTCAACAGATAGAAAGCAAAACTATTATGTTTGTTCATGCAGGAAATATGCAAGGAGGAAGAGATTCTGCTGGAACAGATTCTGTGCAAGAAATTAGATGGAGAAGTATTTGGATCACAGGTGGAAAACGATTATGATGAAGATAACGTAAAGGAACTTGGTAAAAGGAAACCTTATAATAAGAAAGGTATTTTACCATTTTAAATGGACCATATATGGTAGTATTAGAGATCAAAAGACAAAGGACTTGAGGTGGTTTATTATTTAGGTCGTTGCTTCCCTGAGTCATTATCACGGAGGTATAGTTTGAATTGGATTTGTTTCAGTATTGATCTATACATAACTTATCTGAAATGTTGTAAAGATTTTCAAATTTTAGGGACTTTAAGATCATGGTTGCTTCTATGTAACCAACACAAGTGATCCTAGGCCTTTGAAATAAAAGTAAACTATGTTGCCTTGTTTATATTTTTCAGCAATGGGCAAGAAAAAACCAGTTGCCAACGATAAGCACTCCACAGATTCATCTGATAATAAATATGTGTCGACGAATGATATGTTTGCAAACTAATGCACTATTTAATAATTAAAAATGTCGTATTGATCACCAGAAATTTAGTTCCATAATGTTTTATTGAAATAATGATAATAACAAATGTAGTAACACTGGTTATGACCATATTTTTTGTTCAGAAATAGAGTTGTCAAAAGAGGCCAAAAGAGTCTGTGACCTTGTTGAAATGTCTATTCCCAGCACATCACATGAAAACTCTGAAAATGGTTTTGATCAGTGTGGTTTAATGGTAATGGTGCTAAAGGTTGGAAAGAAACTGTCATAACTGTAACAATAAAATAACAATAATGATAATAACAATAACAGTAATAAGAATAGTCATAGTGATAACAGTTCCCAGCCTTAACCAAAGTTTATTATTTAGTCCAAAATAAAAATTAAGCTTTACAGCTCAGGTCCTTTTTCAAAACACTAGCATCCCAAAGAAGGCACAAAGCCTCAAAGCATCCATAGGGATTTATAAGTATTCCAGTGGTCATCATATGTACAATTACATGAGTAAATCAGTAAAATGAATGCTCTCATTCTGAGCCTCTGGCAGGAATCAAACCCACAACCTTGTCATTGCTAGTGATACTATACATACACAGGAGTGCTTTATTGCAATTTATAAAATAACAAGCGTCCTACACATGCTCTGACTGGACGAGATTCATTTTCTCTCAGCATATGGAGACATGGAAGATGTCATTTTCATTTTGTATTAGAGTACAGTGACATGAATGACATCATGAAAACTCGAAAAAACCTTAGTCATTTTATAAAACAAATTGAAAATAGCTTTTGTATCTCCATACTATGATGGAAACACGAATGACACCATTTCAACCAGAAAAATACCTGAAAACACTCTCGTACATCTCGTGTTTTCACTAGGCATTTTTCTGTTTGAAATGACATCATTCATGTTTCTATCATGGCACAGAGACACTCAAGCAATTTTCTATTTGTTTATTAAAACACGAGGCAAGAGCTGAGTGTTTTAGATCTGATAAAGCACCAACTGCCAGTTTTTTAAAAGACTTATAAAATGAACTTCATGTTATACTAACTCAGGAAGAAAGTTTGAAAGTTTATATTTTCTAAGCTGAAGAAATTAAATTCTCCTTCACATAAAAATTCACAAATGTCTTTTTCACATATTAAGACCCAACACGGTTATGACTTTCCTTTAAATTTTTCCTCATGAATTCACAATGACTTTGATCAGTTTATATGATTATAATATATCTATTATTGACTGCTTTTAGAAATTGCAAAGTGTGGATCTCACACAGATCATCAAGACAATCAAAGCCCTAACATCCCAATTGGAGGGCATTAAACTACTCCTTCAACAACTTGTTGATCAAAACAAAAGAAAAAGTGATCAAATACCCCTATCTGTCTCAACTCCCCCCAAAAAAATAAAATTGGGGGATTCTTGTTCCCCAGAAACATCTTTTAATGGAATGAGTCAGGTAAATTAATCTCTCAAATGAAGGTAGTTTATTCATAATGTCTAACTAAATGTCCTTTTAAATGAATTATACAGGTACAAATAATTATTATTCAAACATAATTTAAGAATACTATTAATAATAGAAGCTATAAGATCCATTGACAAGAAAAAGCCATAAATAGGTTAACATGCCAATCATTAAGGTTTTGAGGCTTGGAATGTCATTAACTATATATGTGGGTACTCCATGCACTGTTATTCAATTTGATGAACCTTTATACATGTGATTAAGGATATTGAGCACTGATAAAGTCCTGAGTAGTAAGAGGAAGGAAAGCTCAGTGAATTGAATTATAATGGCATAGTGGTATAATTGCAAATATTTTTATACTGCATTTTGTTCAGCTTTTCTTAAGCCCATGCTTTACTCTTTCATGCACCAAACTTTCACCATAATCAAATTTAAAATAGAAAGGTCAATTAGAAATTTGGCTTGGTAACCTAAATACACCACATTAATGAATTGAATTTGTAATCCTCTTTTTGACCAATTTTATGAATTGAAGACATCCCCTTGTCTTGTGAATGAAGAATCAGCATCTGCTGGAATAAAAGGTTCTCAGGAAGAGTTTGTAAGTAAATGAAGTTTGTCTTTCTGATTTAAAGACTGCTAATATAATAACAATACACTGTATGCATTAATTACATTATTTTGAAGATTCATTTAAAAATGAACTAGTTACACCCATGAATCTATGTTTATTAAGTAAATCTCAAAGGTATATTGTAATTCCCAGTATAGATAATTTGAACCAAAAAAGAAATAAAATTATTTTATAGGCACACTGTGCTATTCAAATAAAACCAATTATTAATCACTTTGTCTTTTAATTTTCATGTCCTTCTACTCATTACAGATTATCTGTCTGATTACTTCAGGTAGTGAATGGTGTCAATCTTATTCAGGATGTACCTGCCAAGGCAAAGAAGCCAAATCTATATGCCACTAGCCTACTTTCTCATCTTTTTACGGACAAAGAAATGAGGGAAGGTTGTGTTGAGCCAAAAAAGGGAAGTAAGAAGGAAGCTTTGGATGAAGCTAAGATCAACCTCATTAAGAGTATGTTCATATTTTAAATTATTATTGATCAACTTTTTTTCATACAACATGTAAGTCATGTAATTAGTGACTAATTACCAAGAAAATTGCCAAAGTTAGGATTAATTCTTACTCAGAACTGGGGCAGCATGTTGTGTCCAAAACTGCACCTCATTCTATGTCATAATCCTCAAGAAAACATTATATTCCCTAAAATTAATCTGGAACAAAAATTTAAATATAGTAATAACTGGGGAGAGCAACCCATTGGTTATGGTGCTTCGTAACTGTTGCCAATATGCATTTTGATACGACTACCAGTAATCTAATGACTTTAATTTTTTTGGCTTTACAGAATGTATTGCAGTAAAGTATGGTGAGAAGGTCCTCAAAAAAGGCTGGAGTGAGATTCGTATCAGCCTGAATCAAAAATGCTTGGACAAAATTAAAGCTTGGAAAAAAAAACAAGATAATTCAATGGGATAATATTTGAAAACTTTGCTCCCAATAATAGAAATGGTGAATTGTAAGGAATTGATCTAAACTAATTACCAGTATAAAATACCTCTTCTACAGTTGCACTGAGTCAATTATAACTTGCCTTTCTGCTAATTTCCAAACAATCGCTGTCAAAACTGTTAATTTGTTTCTATATTGAATAAATACAGTATCCAGTCTGCAGTTTATATACTGCAGAATAACATCAAAGAGCTATAGATTTGTTCATAATTTGTGAGTCAGTTATTCACCCAATATTGTTAATGAACATGAATTTCAAAGCATTAATTAAATTGATGGTGAGGATAT
This sequence comes from Heliopora coerulea, assembly GCA_030142905.1. Taxonomy (NCBI): domain Eukaryota; kingdom Metazoa; phylum Cnidaria; class Anthozoa; order Scleralcyonacea; family Helioporidae; genus Heliopora; species Heliopora coerulea. Next base: position 28,275 of record JASJOG010000186.1, on the reverse strand, counting down.
TCAATTCTGTAATCACCATGACCAATGGGAAACTGGGTCTATTTAATATAGTGAAAGCTAAATTTGAAAGCTGATGCATAAATTAAATGAGCCCACATCCATGTGGTAATCATTATGTCCACAATTTCAGACTACAATTTCTTGTTTTACATCTCGAAACCTTGTCACATAATTTATGGATGGTAATGTTGATACTGTAACTCAATGAGGAGAAATAAAATATTTTTTCTTAACTTAAATTGTGTCTGCTTGTTGTACTGCAGCATTATCCTACTAGAAGTTTCTGTCTAACATACTGGGTATATAAAAGATTTTTAAGAATTATGGTTGAACCAAAACAAGATTGGAAATAGTGATTTTTAGGAATTTCAGGATCAATTCTTATTGTCCCTTTATGCAAAAATTCAAGATTCCTCCTGTCCTGGTTTAATTAAATACTGTAATTTAAAAATTTGGGTCTACTTTGATCCTGTTATGGTCTTAGTTCACCTTCATTAGGATCCTAAAGGAACTTTTAAGAATTTTTAGTGGATCCTACACAAAAATCCAGGATCCTACACAGATTGTCAATAACTACAGGATGACTGTCGAGGATCCTGGTTGAGAAGATGTAGGATCCTGGTTTAGATGCAGGATCTTTTAAGTTCCTATTAAGATACTAGATATTCATCTTAGGATCCTGCAAAATCTTGAACAGGATTCTATCTAGGAAACTAGGATCTTACAAAATCCTGTAGGATCTTAACAGGACCCTGTAGGATCTTGTACAAGATCTTGTAGGATCTTAAAAAGGACCATATAGGATCTTACAAGATCCGGTAAGATGCTGATTTCGGAAAGGACAGGATCCCCCTAAGATCCTATTCAGGATTTCTACCAGGGATACCAGAAGACAATTGCCTACACCTCTTGTTATCTCACTAGGCATTTTTGCAGTTGAAATAATGTCACTCATGTTTCTATCACAGCACAGAGACACTCAAGTGATTTTCTAGTAATTTGTTAAGTTGAATTTGATATTTCAAAGTTAGTCAGTTAGTGAGAACAGATTCACAAAGCCATTCATGTTTTTTCCAAAAATCCCTGTGCACCTTGTGCAGCAGAAGTATATATCTCTTACATCACTGGCATTTTTAAGCTGAAGTGGTTGAACTCAAGTTGATTTTGTAATATAGTCAAAAATAATACCTTTTTATAAACTCTTGCAGTTTTACACATGCTATGGTAACCAATTTGCTACTCTTTGGAGTTTGTTTTGTGTGATACTCTGACATTTTCAGCTGGTATTGGATTTTGGATGACTCAATTTAACAATTAAGAGGTGGACATTTTACTCTGCTGTATAAAATCATCTCATGTTTGCCAGAATATAAAACAACTCACAATCTGAAAACAAACGTCTTGTAAAATCCAAGATTTGGATCAAAAGACAAGATGATGATGTTCACTGGTGATATTTCATGTTTATTTCAAAAACATTGTATCATTGAAATAAAAATGAAATATCACCAGTGAATGTAGTCATCTTATTTTTTCATCTGAATCACAGATTTTACAAGAGTTTAGTTTTTAGATTATGTTTTGTTTTATATTTTTTTAAATTGTTGGCTGGCCATGCTTAGCTAGAATAAAACACTAAATTTCACCTTTACCCTTGTGGTTCATGGACTAGTTATTAAAACAACATCACTGTGTAATATTCTGGTTTTTGTTACCGGTATTATTTATAGGGAATATAAGTTGTTTACATTCCAGTACGCATCCAGGACAACCAGAAGGAAGTTATCCAGGGTATCCAAGTCAACCAGGTAATGATTAACAAGTAAGTTAGCAGTTGGTACTTGTAGTTGCTTATGATGGGAAACCTCATGATGATACAACTCATGTATGGTGTCATCAGTAGCTCAGCAATGGTTTAAATTGAACCACACAATACCTAAATCAAAAGAACTTGTTTACCAGAAAAAGTTATCATGAAAAGAAAAGTACATGTAGCAATTCTTTACCAAGTGGGAGCTTCAAAAAATATAAAACCCAAGTTCCAAAAAATAATGTCTTGTAAAGAACTTGATATTGAAGTTGACAAAGTAAAACAAGGTAATAATTAGAGGTGATATTTTGAATCTATTACAGAATCGTTGTCAAACCTAACTAGATACAAGCAACCTTGGCACCTTATATAGACAAACCTTATAAACAGCTTATCTATATAAGGTGCCTTGTTGTAGCTATGAAGTAATTTTCTTAGTAGCTGGTTATGAACAAAGAGAGTGTTATTGCATCCCAAACAGCCTACACCACACTCCATTTTTCACATTACTTTTGGCATCATAATATACTTGTTAGAATAAAAAACCAGTCTAGTCAAAGTGGGTCTTAGATAATGACTTTCTCACCAGATCAAGTCATCTGATGTGTGCATCTATAACTGCACAGATCAAACTATTAAAGTGGAATCTATTTGTTTTATGTAATGAACAATGAGAAAAAGATATTTCAAAAGGTTGTTTTAAAGCTATGAGAGATCAGAAACATTCATCTTACATATTGATCTTTGATCTGTGAAAAGCAGAGAATGACTTACTGATTTATGCTTTTTCATGGAGAGCACCTTTGAAAAGTCTGGCAACAATTTGTTTAAAAGTCATATTTATAGGTAGTGCTACTCTGGTTTGGTGGCCAGCAAAAGGTAAATACAAGTTGCTAGAAGACATTTCTTAAGTGAAGATTAAAATAGAGTTACCAGGTATTTCCCCTAGATTTAGGGGTCACCGGATATCTCCCTGATAAATAAAAATTAAAACAAGGTAACTGGGTATCTCCCTTGCAATGTAACAATTGTGTATGTTTTATAATCTGTACTCTAGTACTGTACTAAAGTTTTTGTGTTAAGAGATATCCAGTTTATGGTCCAGTCTGGATGAACATTTGTTGCTCTGAAATCAAATAGTTACGGTACATATTTTGCAAATGTCTACTGTAACTGTGCAGGTGGACAATGAGCTAAGAAAATATTTACTTAGTTAATTCCAAAGAAGGTTGAATTGGTACCATGTTGATTTTGAGGTAGATGTAGCAGTACCAGTAGCAGTAGTAGGATTTGCCTTAAGGGGGCTAATGACCTAATGCAATTGACCACAGTGGTCAACTGAACTATGACTAAGAATTGCTGTAAAAAAGTTTTCGATGACATCACTGTGACGTCAGTATACGAAACATTTCTTTGTCATTGAAAACATTTTAAAACATATTTACTAACGTTTTGTTGCCGACGTGCAACATATTCAGAATAAGGTTTTACTTTAAGATTTTAGTTAAACGGCAAACCGATAGAAAAGGCGACAAGATGGAAGGTGTTAACAGACATCCGGTAGAGATACAAATCAGAATAAAGAGAGGGGGACTGAAGAAATGTTTTCATTGAGAGCAGGTTTAAACTTAGAGATCAATAAACTCTCTCGGATAAATAATTCAAGGTTAGAAGAAGGACGACTGGGAGAAATTAGGGAAAAGTCGCTGTAAGAAACTGTGTGAGGCTTTGTGAGAATGTGCCATTGTAGCAGAAAGTGATGAAGTTGCCAGTTTTTTACCCGTCAAAGGAGAAATTTCCATGTGTTCTGAGCTTCGCGTGTAGAAAGGCCGCCGAGTTTGGTCCAAATACAATGCTGAGCAGCATTGACACGTGTATTTATAAACGACACGCGATCTTAATAAGATAGAAATTCGGTCTTTGAAAGGAAAGGAACTGGACAACTGTCGTCCGGATGGAAAAATAAGACGCAAAGAGACGTGTCTGTTAAACTAAAGTTATTCTATTTTTTTTCGTTTATCAAGCAATGTCATGAATGTTATGGAGGAGGATATAAACTGTGCAAGTGTTGTTTGGGAAGAGGATGGCTGAGTGTTGAGGAAATGCGAAGTTCTTTCAACCTCTATTCTCCTGAGTCCCTATTCATACTGTACTTATGCCCCAGAACAGCTAAAATGATATTAAGACCATGCTTTTAGTGACAAAACAAAGTGCCTGAAAGAATTTAGAACGTTTACACTTCAGGTAACATTGAAGGTATGGGAGTTGTTTTATGATTGTAAATGATTTCGGTATTTTATAGGAGAATGGTGTGAACCGTCGTGAAATGCTCCAAGTAGTTCGTCTTGATAAACGTTGACTTAGACGATCTCAGTCAACCGAGTTACTTGTCGCCCTCATTTATGTGATCAGTCCTGCTCATGTGTATGCTCAATTCAAACATACTTTTTATTTTTCACTCAGATGCTACTGTACGTGAAGCGAAGAAACGTTCGTCTTGATACTTGGCTTGCGCTATGCCTGATTCATCGCTTTCTGGGATTAGGCATTTGAGAGTTGAAAAAGTCTTAAATTTAATTGGTTTACCCTTGTTTGATGATGAGATTTTTTATCACATGTTTAGGACAAATACTCTTCGTGCAACGGCCGTGGTCGTCGAACCGAATTTGATGAAGAAAGCGAGTGTAGTTTTTGCCATGGCTCGGGACAAAACAGGTACAGTAATAGTCAACGAAGGTAAACTAAGCAGTATAAAATCTTTCTGTATAGAAGAAGAAAGTATGAGTATTACCGTGAAGAGTGACGACTAACATAAAAACGCTGGTCGAGTATCAAGGTAACGTGCGTACAAGATGTTCCTTATCTAATTGAAGGTTGAGTGTTACTGTATAGTAAGAAGACTTAGGGAACCTCTGTGGAGTGTCCTATCTAAGTGAAAGACCGAGTATTACTGTAGTATGTGAAGTCTGAAGGAACAGGATAAGTTGAGATAACCAACCTCTGTGGAGTGTCTTATCCAGGTGAAGGAATGAGTGTTACTGTAGTGCGAAAAGACTGAGGGAACAGCATCGGTTCCGGTAACCAACCTCTGAGGAGTGTCCTATCTAGGTGAAAGACTGACCGTTACTGTAGTGTGAGAAGACTGAGAACCACTCATGGAGGAGTGTTGATCCTATTCTGGTAAAAGACTAAGTAGTACTGTAGGGTGTTGAGGCTCGAGGTGAACAACTGCTTCAGAATGTCTGGACTAAATGAACGTCTGAGGGTTCCTTATAAGGTGAATACAAACTTCAAGTAAACGACAATCTTTTTAATGGTATACATGTTTCGGCAAGCTTATGCCATCTTCAGTACAAAAAATGAATTAATTATTTGACAGAGGTGTTTATATACTTAATTATATGCTAATTTTAATGCTATACCATTAAAAAGATTGTCGTTTATTTGAAGTTCCTCATTACTTTGGTGTTTATAAGAACATAAGGTGAACGCACTTGGGTACAAGACAAGTTGTCGTAACCAATCTCCGAGGAACGTCCCTTTCACATGACTGAGTGATATTGCAGTAAGAGAAAGGCGATAGTATCGATCATGTGATTAATGTGATAGTGAAAGTACGGAGAACTAGTATATAGCGATATGATGGGCTGTGATCCCAAACGTGAATTGTACACTTGTATTAAAAGTATACAACAGTCTGAATTAGTTTTACATTCTAAATCTTGTACTAATGTCCGTCAAGTTAATTCTACGAATGTTAATTTCAAACACAAATATCTTATTCTTGTTTCTTAAAGGTGCAGCTCTTGCAGTGGCGACGGAAGAATTCGGTACAATACCTGCAGGACTCATGGCAAGTTGAAGACCTTCATACAACTGACAGTTACATGGTAAAAAAACCAATTATACAATCTGTGTAGCCATGAAAGCAATCTTTCTCTACCCCATGAAAAAAACTAAGACTATTTCCTTTCCATCTCCTGATTTGTTTTCCAAATTTACCCAAAATCATCATTTTGAAACCCAATAAAAAAGATGCTCACCGAGCACAGTAGGCACCCACTAAAATCTACAACTGCTTCGATATAATAAGGTTTGAGCTCTTCAAATATTTTGATAAACCTCGAAACATTTACTGGTCAACCTGATGTTGTTTGCCTCAGGAATTAACGGTATTTTTACCTGATGTTTAAGGAAAAACCATGAAAAGGACTTTGTTGTTAAGCCATCTCAAGGTGACCCGAAAGACAAGGTGGTTGGAGAAGCAGGCATTGAGATACTTCACTAGGAATTACCTCGGGTAAGCAGACTGTCTTACGCTGAAAGATTACTGAAACTATGGTTTAATAGCGACACGTAACTTCACAATTAACCTACACTGCTGAAGTTAACTGAAAAATGTTGACTCGAGCGGAATTTGAACTCGCACCTTCGGGATACCGGTCCACCGCTCTACCTGTAGAGCTATCGAGTCCACAGGGATTGGAGGCGAGTTTTTATCCAATTTAAGTGCACGAAATATTCTTGCGACAACTTAACGCTATCTATGAGGATGGATGTGCAGTGTTTCAATAATATATATAATAATACTATAAAATAATATGGCATTATTAATTGCGAAGTTTCGTTTCATAATATCCTGAGGATGATTCTGAAATAGCGACACGTGCACTGCCATTTTTGGGCTAGTAAACCTCAGAACGTTTTGATATTAAAAATACATAGTATTGGATGGTAAAGCAAATGATAGATATGTTGTGGTTTAATTTTAGCCTTATTTCTTAACCTACCTTCGTTTGTTCGTTCGTTCCTTTCCTTCCCTTCCCTTCCCTTCCTTTCCTTTCCTTCCCTTTCTTTCCTTCCTTCCTTCCTTCCTTTCTTCCTTTCTTTCTTCCATCTTTCACCATAAATATCCACATAATCATAACTCAACACATTATAAATTCTCTTCAGGCATGGTCCATAACCACCTTCTTTTACAAAAACATCAGCATGGCATCACAATGGATTGTAAACGAACACGCCACTGCTTGGCCTTAAGTTAGGATTTTGATGCAGTTATGGTTTTGGTAACTTTGGAGATTACTCAATGACATCACTCTAAACTTTTGTATGTTTGGTGTCGTGGGATACATACATGTACATGCGCAGTTTCAAGTGATTTCCTTCGATAATCTCGAAGATGTAGAGGAGTTTCCAAGAAATCATTATGTACAATAGTTTGACGTCGAAGTTACGTCGTTTGGTTATTAAACATATCTTAACGAAGTGAGATTTATAACACCTGTAAACGCCAGTCATTTTAACTTCAACAGTTTCTTTTGAAACTAATTTTAACATAATCCTGTGCCAGCAGACAGTTTCAAAAAGTAAAAGATAAAATAAATACCAAAAACTACTGACATTGCGAGAGCTCAAGCTTTGAGAACACAACAAGACTCGAGAATAATTTCGATTATACTTCGACTTTATTTAAATCTTGTAAGTTCAATTTGACAAAGACTTTGAGATAAAATCGAAATATCATCGTCATTAATGTCATGTCTTATTTATTTTTATATTGGATAACCCTATCAGCTACCTAAGCTGTTAAGTAAGGTCCACAGGGCCACCCCCCATGGGTCCAGTGTTACTACAGGGGGAAACTGGAGTACCAGGGGAAAACCTCCGATGTTTGGTAGAGTCAAACTGGACAACACTTCTCTCATATGTGACCAAGGTAACTTTAATCAGATAACTGCACGGAGAGGCACGTGCACTACCACTGCGCCACCATCACCAAAGTTACAGAGGTAAGAGACACACACTACCACTTTGCCACCAACACTCCAGTTATAGATGTGAGACACATGCCCTACCACTGTACCACCAACACCCCCCCTTACAGAGGTGAGAGACACGTGCACTACCACTGTACCACCGACATTCCAGTTACAGAGGTAAGAGGCACACACTACCACTGTACCACCAACACCTCAGTTACAGAGGTGAGAGACACGTACACTACCACTGTACCACCGACATTCCAGTTACAGAGGTAAGAGGCACACACTACCACTGTACCACCAACACCTCAGTTACAGAGGTGAGAGACACGTACACTACCACTGTACCACCAACACCTCAGTTACAGAGCTAAGAGACACGTACACTACCACTGTACTACCAACACCTCAGTTACAGAGCTAAGATACATACACTACCACTGTACCACCAACACCTCAGTTACAGAGGTAAGAGGCACACACTACCACTGTACCACCAACACCTCAGTTACAGAGACAAGAGGCACACACTACCACTGTACCACCAACACCTCAGTTACAGAGTTAAGAGGCACACTACCACTGTACCACCAACACCTCAGTTACAGAGCTAAGAGACACGTACATTACCACGTTACCACCAACACCTCAGTCACAGAGCTAAGAGACACGTACACTACCACGGTACCACCAACACCTCAGTTACAGAGCTAAGAGACACGTACACTACCACTGTACCACCAACATCTCAGTTACAGAGCTAAGAGACACGTGCACTACCACTGTACCACCAACATCTCAGTTACAGAGCTAAGAGACACGTACACTACCACTGTACCACCAACATCTCAGTTACAGAGCTAAGAGACACGTACACTACCACTGTACCACCAACTTCTCAGTTACAGAGCTAAGAGACACGTGCACTACCACTGTGCCACTAGTACTACATTACAGAGCTAAGAGACCCGTGCACTACTACTATACCAGCAACACCTCAGTTACAGACCTAAGAGACACGTGTACTACCACTGTACCACCAACATCTCAGTTACAGAGCTAAGAGACACGTGCACTACCACTGTGCCACCAACATCTCGGTTACAGAGGTAAGAGACTCATGCACTACTACTGTACCACCAACACCTCGATCACAAGTGAGAAACACATGCGCTACCACTCTGCCAGCGTAAACCCACCATACTCAAATCATGAGCTATCAGAATTTCAGTATTTTTTGGTGTTTGTTTTATCGTATAAGTTTCACATAATATACACTATAATTTCCTCCTCTGACTTCATAATCATTGATTTGTTCAGCGCCAAACACTCCAAGCTGCCCCTGTGGCTGAAGTTGCCTACGGATGGAAGGATCAGAATCTATGTTTCTGGGTTTATGACAATAATCCTCGTCAAGTTTTCGCTCCTGATTATCCCCAGCAGTGTTGCTGTGGTTGCACGATCCTGTGAGCCTGGGAACTAAAGATTTTACGTGCGCAGAGATTATCAAATGCCGCTTACATTACATCCAATTTTGCTATATATGTCGGAGGACTTTTGACTGCAATTTATCTGGGGAATTTGAGGTCCAGTGCCTTAGCTAGACAAGATTTTTTGGGGGTCCACCTTGCACTGAACGAAACCTGAAAGGCACTTAAGGGGCTTGAAAGGAACAATAAATATTCCCCGAAAACAAACAACAATTTTACAAGAAAAACTGTTACAAAATAAAGTGTCTCACAAGCGAGCTCTGATTGGTTAATACTGTGATTCAAACACTTTGTACGTTGAATGACCTTGGTTTGTTTTAAAAAAGGAAAAAACAACTCTTGTTTTTCTTTTCACCAAGTTGAAGTGTCTTGACGTCTTTCCTTCGTCGACAGAGTTCGTCTCCTTAAGCTTGTCTGTGACTGGTAGTCGATGATTTTTGGTAGAATTGTGCAACTTTTAGAAATAATTTACAAAATTATTGTTCGTTCTGTATCGGGAAATATTGACTTTAAGTTTTAGCTCGTGTCTGAATACCTGGAGACAGAGCGGTCAGTCCTACTGGGAATAGTACATACGAATAGGCTTTATAAGTTACTCTGAAACAGGTCAAGCGATACAGACGGAATACACTGGTTCTTTGAAATTTTCACTGTAAACTGACGAGAATATTGGTGGTGATAATGACGTCTATTCTGAAAGGAAACGCAATGTTTAAGTGGTCTGCGAAAGTGATATTCGGTCGAGACCTCGAGTGATTTGTTTTGAAAATTTAGCTTAGGTAGATTTAAAATACTGGAAATTTTCGTCGTGAAATGGGAGGGTCTGTCGTTATCCTGGCGACCCCTGGAAAGTTTCAAACTGAGAACGAGTTTGGAGCTGTTAGACATATACAGTGCGACCCACGGTATTAGTTTTGTAAGAGTTTTTGCAGTAGATATTCTAAATAAGCAGCATTATTCATGAAAATTTGAGAATTTTTTTTGAAAATTGTGGAAACATTGTTGCAATGTTCACATTTCATATTGATCACGTGATTAAAAAATCCAGACGTTCCTCTATAAAAGAGGTGATCCACAGTATTAGTTTCAAAAATCAATAGTCACGATCTGACTTCATAAGGACTTGAACGAAGGTGAGAAAAATATTATCATAAAAGAAATAGCTAAGGGTACAACAACCGAAGCTATTGCTGAAGAAATAAATCGCCATGTTGTGACAGTCAAAAGATTTTTGAAAAATCCCTCCAAGAGGAAACCTCGATCTGATCGTGGAGTTTTGAAATGGGTAACAAAGCAAGATATGAACCGATTGAAGATAAGTGTCCGTAGAATGCCTGGAGCCACAAGTGTAAGAATTTTCGAAGAGGCTGGTCTACCAGATGTTGCAAAAACCACCTGTAATCGTCTGCTTGGGAAGATGGCTGCGATCAAGAGTCCGGATAAAAGACTTCCCTTGACCTCAAGGTACAAACGTTTGCGTCTGGATTGGGCCAAGAAGTACATGAAAACTGACATGAAGTTTGTCCTCTTCACCAACGAGTCGAGAGCTAAAATGGACGGTCGCGATGGCTGGGCTAAAGATTGGGTGTATAACGGTCAGAAGGCTCCCACGAGGCTGAGGCGTCAACGAGGAGGTGGAGGTGTGATGAATTGGGCTGGTATCATTGGAGATGAGCTCATTGGTCCTGTTCGTGTGCCTGAAGGACTAAAACTGACCTCTGATACGTATTGCCAGTTTCTGAAGAATGAACTTGAGCCATGGCTAGATGATGTTCCTTTGTCACGACTGAAGAAGATCATCTTCATGCATGACAATGCCCCATCTCATGCAGCATAGGCCACAACTGAATTTTTAGAATCACTTGGATTTAAGGACGATACGCTAATTGTTTGGCCCCCAAACTCGCCCGACTTAAATCCAATTGAGAACTTATGGTCTATACTCAAGCGCCATGTTTATACCAATGGGAAGCAGTATTCCTCCAAAGGCGACCTGTGGATGGCAATTAAAGAATCCGCAGCTTCCATCTCTAAGTCCACCATTAAGAAACTCACAGATTCGACAAATGAAAGACTGTTTAAAGTAATCAGACGTCACAGGGCTCATGTAAATAAATAAAAAAAATTTATAAGTTAAATTGTCACGTTTTCCAGTTTATCACTATGTGAATTTCTAAAATCTTGTGTGTTAATGTATCAACATTGAATATAAATCAATATCAATAAAAAATTTAATGAAAAATTATTTTTCATTTCACCCTGATGCACTTAACTCCGTTTTTCCGAAATGAAACTAATATCGTGGGTCAGTAGAAAAAGACAAAACATCAAATAAAAGTAAATTTTTTCATCAATATCAATTTGTTAAACTCGATTCAAAGTTTTTGAAGTATTCTTTAATAATTTAAACAACCTAGAATAGTTTCAAACCAGAATTGTGTCAATTTAATCACTTTTTACGAAAACTGGTATTTAAACTAATATCGTGGTTCGCACTGTAAAATATGGATATTTAATGATAGTAAACGTGCGTAACTATGGGTAACGAAAGTGTTTCTTGAAGGAAACACCACGTCAAGAGGTGTGAAATCTACCCATGTGGAACCTGGAAAGTGGAAATTTGGGGTACTCAATCTAAGAAGTAACATGAGGAACAAATCAGAGTGAAGACCTATAAAAACCAATGACATTTTTAACGAAAATTGTAATTTGAGGCAAATACACAAGTGCCATATTGGGATAGAAGAATAGGATAGGAAAGTGTCAACTACACAGTATACAAGAGGAGGATGTAAAATTTTGGAAAAAAACAGCTAGGTTCCAACTTCATCCTTGAAGGTGTGGCCAACGTCACCCTTGTCACCATTTGTGCGTATTTGGCCCATAAATTGTAGTATCACATTACACTTTTAAAAGTGTGGGAACGTGTTGAAACCCAGCGCAACCTTTACAATTAAGGTATTGTAAGCTAATTACTTTTTCCTGTCCTTGTTTGATCAAAATGATTTTGCACTAACTTGCATTCAAGGGTGTCATGCTTATTCTAATTGCAATAATCGCAAAAATTTCATTTCCTCGGTTCAAGTCATGTGGAACTCACAAGCGTCGCCACAACTCAGAGTGCCACTACCAACGCTCCGTTAAGACAATTTCATTCAGTTCTAGTTGACATGATGCTAAAACTAAAAGAAAAACTGCGTCGAAAACATAATGAAAGTGCTAAAGCAATTTCGGAGAAATTGCACGAGAATAGACGTAAACCTCGTATCTCCTTTTCTCTATATGGCATACATGATATATTGTGACACCATGGCACGAGCTTATCTCTGTCTATAAAACTAATTCGTTTCAGATGGAATATTTTAGGCCCTGTTTACAAGAAGAGAAGTGATCCCTGGTGGGAGGGTTTCCCTAGCCCCCGAGTGACCTTGGGCGAGACGACTTTAAACACATTTCTTTATAAATTGCAAAGACCCGTTTACATGAGAAGTTGCAAAGTTTTCTCGGGGGAGAAGGGTGACCTTGGGGGTAGGGTTACTCGCTTTGCAAGGAGGCCAGACAACTTTTTGCAACGTAAACACTTTGTCCCTCTGACTCGCCTGGGAGGAATAACTTGAGATACAATGAGTATGCGCAAACTTTGTCATTTCCAAAATGGCAGCGAATGCCAAATCACGCAGTCGAAGTCGTCTGCGAAATCTCAAGATAACAGGTGGGCTTTCACTTCTGCGATGATTGAATGCTTAATCAACTGCTTAAAGCGATACAAGTGCTCATGTGAATTCAATTCAGTCGATTTTAATCCCGATAAAGTACAGCTGTACGAAAAAGTTCGGCAAGGAAAAAGTAACTATCCAATTTCCTCAAAGTCAAATCAGAGAGGGGCAACTTTTTTCCCCCATGAAAACACTAGCTAAAAGTTGACTTAGGGGCCAGGCTAACCCTCCCACCAGAGGCAACTTCTCTTCACGTAAATAGAGCCTTAGTTTTAATCTAACGTTGTACTTTATTATATCTAGCTCTGTTAAACGTGGAAGTTTCCAGATTTCCCGAAACTGCAAATGCTAGTTATTTTTTTGCTATTTTGGGCGACAATGCAAGTCACAAACTGCAAACTTTAGGGTACTTGACGTTGGCAACCACAAGGTTGAACTGACTTGAGACAAGTGTGAGTTTGTTCGAACTTGAATGAAAGTTTGAAAGGTTGTCTTTGACTTGCTTTCAATTACTCATAACACCATTATGTGAGACAAGTTTCAGTAAGGGTTAAGATATACAATAAAATTCTGATGAATATTTTCTGTAGAGTTGTACCACATGATGCATGATTAAGAAAATATTCGTCCTAATTTTTGCAGTGGTTTAGTTGTGTTATGATTTGATTCACATAGTTAGTGTATAGCACACAGTGAAGCTGTACATGAACAAGTTATAAACCATGCCAAATGGATCAGAGGCTGTGAATGTTAAAGTTGTTTATCTGTGGCTTTGCTTGACAGCTGGCTTAATTACAAAACAATCATAGCCATCAATCAAAATTGATAATGGAAATCCCAAGTCCAATATGACATTCAGTCCATACAACACGGGAGATTAGTTCGCGTCAGTTTTGAAAAGATGCGTAGTCTGAACAACCACAACAATTTGAAAGCTAGTGAGGCGAAATAAAAGCGCAATCGCCAATCTGTTCACGCTTTTAAACCACCGAATCAAAGATTCTGAAGATAGCTTCTATGCGATGGTGAGTTGTTTTTTTTATTTTTTTACCCAAAGAACTGAACAGATGAAAAGGATTATGGAAACGACGCTATTACCAGTTTTGCCAATCATTTCCGAGCAACATGAGCTGCCGCAACATACGATCGGACCAAAGTTCTCAACGAAATTACGTTTAGTTTGCCACCGTACTGTTGGAATCAGCGATCAATGCATAGAGAATAGTGTAATTAGCATAGATAATTCTGAAGATTCTGATATTTTTCACAATTCTGATCACGATCCTTTTGATTAACATGAAGATAAATCGTTTGAGTAAATAGCATTGTTTGTAAAGTTTTCTTTTGCTATAGTTTTATACGTGTTTTGATTGACTCTTAAAGTGCAAACCTTAGTAAGGTTATTGTTTGAGATAAAATGATTGTTTTCAAGGTATTTCCCTGTCATAACGGAGCAGTTTAAACACCTGTGCGATTCGCACACGCTGGTTGATTTGCGCGTGTGAATCACCACAAGCGCACCGTTTTGCTCACGAAAAGGCCTGCTAAATCAATTCGTAAAACATTAATGGATAGTTAACTTCATATCCACAATAATCGAAAGAGTTTTGTAACTTACAATTCACAAAGCCATTCATGTTTTTCCAAAAAATCGTTGTGCACCTCGTGTGGCAAAAGTATATATATCTGTAGCATCACTGGAATTTTTAAGTTTAAGTGGTTGAACTCAAGCTGACTTTGTAATATAGTCAAAAATGATACCTTCTTATTTACTTTCTTGTATTTTTACCTATGAAATGGTTATCAAAATGCTTCTCTTTGAAGTTTGTTTTGTGTCATACTCTGACATTTTCAGCTGGTATTGGATTTTGAATACAATTAAGAGGCAGACTTCTTACTCTGCTGTATAAAGTCATCTTGTATTACTAGTAGCCAGAATATAAAACAACCCACAATCTGAAAACAAACACCTAGCGAAATCCAAGATTTGGATCAAAAGTCAAGATGACTACATTCATTGGTGATATTTTGTCTTTATTTCAAAGACATTGTATCACTGAAATAGAGATGAAATATCACCAGTGAATGTAGTCATTTTGTATTTTGATCCAAATCTTGAATTTAATGATGTTATTGTTTTCAGTTGTGGATCGGCGTTCATGAAGTATGCAACGTCACATCGCACAGGAAACCAGCGGGCTCGAAATAACGTTGAGAGAACGTTCGGGTAGCGCTTTTGAAAAATAGGTCCTTTTGTAACACTCAGTTTTAAAGACTCTTCAGCCGGAGATTATAAAGTTCAAGCGTGAAAAAACAAAATCGTTCCAAACCTTGTATGTGGAGTTACTTCCTCTGATATTGTCTCGAGTTCTAACAATTAAAAGATCGAAGGCGTTTTGCAGTGGGTCGTCGACAACAATCGAAACGACACTCAAATCGTGAACAGATTGTGTTTTGTTTTATATTTTTTAAAATTATTTGCTGGTCATGGTTAGCTAGAATAAAACACTAAATTTTACCCTTCGGTTGTGGGTCATGCACTAGTTATTAAAACAACAACACTGTGAAATATTGTCGTTTTTGCAAATATGGATGATGCGCGGTCAAGTAGAGGCATAATGATTGGAGACGTTTTCTGACCAAAATTATATTTTATTTCGACGAGCTTTCGGCCACTAGACTGTGGTCTTCGACAGGTACACGACTGTAGAAAATTGCAAGCTTATATATTATTCTAATGGGATAATATCACCGATAAAGAACTTAAGTTATTTACATGAAACAGATTAGATAGTAATTAGCGGCGGCAGTGTTTCTTTGTTAGCTGAGTGTATTGTTTAGGTAATGGCATTGCATTGTTGTCAGCGTCTTTTCTTGTTTCCGTGTGCCATGATTCCAATGTTTTCATTATTCTGAAATTTCTCCCTTTTCAAAGTCAATTTTATGTCCATTTTTCTAGGCATGACGAGCTATGTTTGGACCTTTCGCATAATTTTTAACATTTCTCAAATGCTCTTTTTTCTTGTTTCAAACGCTCTTCCCGTTTCTTCAACACATGACCAGGTACAATCTGCGCAAGGAATCTTGTAAATTACATTCGTCAGTTTGTTAAGTTCGGGTCTATGTTTTGGTGACGGAAAGTGTTGTTGCAATCTCCGTAATGGTTTGGTTGGTATTTCTATGTCATGTTGACGGTGAGTTCTGGTTAGCTGCTCAGTTACGCCCATGATATATGGTAAGGTTACGTATCTTCTGTGGGTTGTAGGGTCGACCATCTTGATAAACATACCTACCAATTCTTCAGGTGTAGGAGTTGAGTGCGTTGACTTGGTATCTGTTATGATGTTGTTGATGGTTCGTAAAGGGTAGCTGTTTGCCACCCTTTTGCAACAACACTTTTCCTCACCAAAAGATAGATCCGATCTTAACAAACTGACGAATGTAATTTACAAGATTCTTTGCGCAGATTGTACCTGGTCATATGTTGGAGAAACGGGAAGAGCGTTTGAAACAAGAAAAAAGAGCATTTGAGAAATGTTAAAAATTATGCGAAAGGTCCAAACATAGCTCGTCATGCCTAGAAAAATGGACATAAAATTGACTTTGAAAAGGGAGAAATTTCAGAATAATGAAAACATTGGAATCATGGCACACGGAAACAAGAAAAGACGCTGACAACAATGCAATGCCATTACCTAAACAATACACTCAGCTAACAAAGAAACACTGCCGCCGCTAATTACTATCTAATCTGTTTCATGTAAATAACTTAAGTTCTTTATCGGTGATAATCATCCCATTAGAATAATATATAAGCTTGCAATTTTCTATAGTCGTGTACCTGTCGAAGACCACAGTCTAGTGGCCGAAAGCTCGTCGAAATAAAATATAATTTTGGTCAGAGAACGTCTCCAATCATTGTCGTTTTTGTTGTTATTTTTAGGGAATCTAAGTTGTAATTTACATTCCAGTATGTATCCAGGACAACCACAAGGAAGTTATCTAGGATATCCAAGTCAACCAGGTAATGATTAAATAGTAAGTTAGCAGGCAGTGCTTCTGGTTGCTTAGTATGAGAAACCTAAATTTAGTATGGTGACATCAGTAGCTCAGTGAGGGTTAAATTGAACAGCATAATAGCTAAATCAAAAGAACTTGTTTACCAGAAAAAATTACCATGAAAAGCAAAGTATATGCAGGAATTCTTGTTTTAATTATTATGTGTCCACCATGCATTTTCATGTTAGTTGTATCATTCGGTTCCATTGGTCATTTATTTTTTTAGGATGTCCTCAGGCATCTCCTTCTGGTGGTGGTGCATATCCCCTTGGTCCTTCTCCAGGATCTGTGAATTCCTTTCCTGATTCTGGTAAGGTATTAAGTTCTTTGAAATCATGGTCCCAAATTGAACTTTGATTATTTGTAGAAATGTTAAACATGTACGTATACTGTTGACTGAGGATTTGAACTTAAAAGAGTTGTAATCAACTGAATCTTCACCATCTTTTTTAACAATTTTGGGTATACTCTACTGCTACAGTAAATATATTGTAAATAGTGATTGACCGATCATGCCACAATCGGAAATTACCGATTAACGATTGTTCCAAGTCATAATCGGTACGATTCCGATTCCGAATATCAAAACGAGTCCAATGAAGTCATTCATTCTGCACGCAAACCTGGCGTAAACAACTTTAAATGGCTTCGTTGGCCAAAAACTTGTAAGAAAACACAATTCCTTCAAATGGTAAAATAGTTTTTAACCCACTGCTAAGTTAGTAGCTTTGCATAAGAGACTTGCACACGCTTCAACTTGTTAGTAGGAGAAATAGCAAAATACTTTTGACAAGTTTTTTTTTTTTTTTAAAAAGTAATTTTCCGGCCAGACTCGCTGACGCCTTATCATCTGGTTCGACACTAGCAATCAATAACAACAGCACAGCTAGAGCATTCAGTGTTCCAGTGCTAGCCGACGTGCAACATGCAGACGTTTTGAAAAGACTTTGATAAAGCAAACAACAAATCTTTATTTCCGGTTGTGTTGAGCAGTGAAGGAAATATTTCCTACTCATACAATAGTAATGTCTTAAATACCAATTTGTATTTATTTAAAAGAAAGCCATTCATCTAGAAATCTGTCGAAGAATTTTCAGTAGACATCTGAAGGTTGCTCAAGCCCAACTGACGATCAACATCCGATTATTTTTGTAATTTTATCTATTTCATATTGCATTATAAGATTGTGTAAGTGACTGACTGGTGATAGACAAATACGCGCGCACATCTCGCTGCTGACCGTAGAAGAAACTGATGAAAATGATGCCAATTTGGCAACTTCTGAAGAGTTGTTTTATTTCCATATTAATCGGTTATAATCGGGAAATACAGGAACTTTAACCGATTCCGATTGTCTACCGATAACGCAATAATCGGTCCGATTCCGATTCCGATGATCGGTCAATCACTAATTGTAAATGTACAGGTATAGATGGGATAGTGTCGTAGAAAAAAGGAATTCCAGCTAAATATTTCAGAACTGTTCTAATATACTGGGAAGAATGTAGTTTTGAAATGAAAATTATCAGATCCATCTTTAACAAAGGTTGCAGCAGTGCATGTTTCATCACTGAACATTTTGTGTTGTTTTTTGCAGGACCTGCTCCATCTGCTCCTCCAGCAAGCCTCTTTGACTCAGTAGCTGGTTATGAACAGACTACACATGGCCAGGGTAAGGAATATGTTGCAATTATCTCATCTGACTTACTTAATGTGTATAGTAGTACCTTGACATACGAGTTTAATTCGTTCTGTGACCTAGCTCGTAACTCAGTTTGCTTTTATGTCAAAGCAATTTTTCCTATTGAAATTAATTGAACTGCCATTAATCAGTTCCAGCCCCAGAAAAATCATCCCAATTTTTTTTGTTACGTGTTTTTAAATAATAAAAATGTACTTATAAATAACAAATAATGTATAAAACATAATAAAACATAATAAAAAGACAATGTAAAGAAAGTAAACTGGTTTTATATAGTGTATTTACCTTGGAGATCAGACGACTTGGGCTAACGGAAGATGTTGGTGGAGGTGGAGGATGGAGGAGTACAGTAGGCGGAGGGGATTGGAGGAGTTCTTTCACTTCGTTCTTTTTCGGTCGCATTCGTTTGTCATAAACAGTATCATTTAAGCTGGCTCGTACTTCGGAATTTGGCTCGCATTTCAAAACAAAAAATCGACCGAGTGACGGCTCGTACCTCAAAAAAAACTTGTAAGTTAATGCACTCGTACGTCAAGGTATTAGTATATTTAACTCTGTGTAGCTCTATCAATTTCCAAAATGCTAATTATTACTGGCCACTGCAAATACATCTTTCTTCACTGCAATTTGTAGTTCTGAATGATTGGGTTCCATTTTTTCCTTTGTTGATTTAGTTTTGTTGTGCAAATGGCTAGGTAATGGGAAAATTTTACAAGGTCTCTTCCCTGTTATGATGAATTTTCACACAAAACAACAGTGTCTTTTTGTCTTGTTTTTTTGGCAGAGTAATACAGTTAAGCCTGTATTAAGTGGTCACCCTTGGGATTACATGAGGAACCACTTAATACAAGGTGACTGCTTAATGCAGGTCAAGTAGAATAAACACATCCCCCAGCTCAACTGTGATCAAACCCTATGAAGTTATGAAAGGTATCATTAAACAGAACAATGGACATGAAATAATATAGCAACATAGTTTGTTTGAACACCAAGGTAAACTTAACAAATAATACAAAGAAAACTCATTTTCTTCAACTAGAGTTAGACCTCAGAGAAATGCTTGCAATAACAATTTAATAGTTGCGGTTGTTGCTGCAGTCAGCTAAGTTTCATTTGAGTAAGCAAGTTGTTTACTCTGCAAAAAGTGAGTAAAAGCTCCTTGTGACTCGTGTCCAAAAAACTTGAGACTGTTAAGCCATTAACAAAGTATGTGACAAGTTGTTAAGTTCAATTTTATCTTCAATGAAATAGTGATTAAGTACAGCATTTGATATTGTGTTATTTGAAGCAATCTCAGATGACCATTTAGTAGAGGTTCAAAACAATTTACTTTGGGACTATGCAAAGGGTGGCCACACCTGCTTAATAGGGATGACCATTTAATAAAGATAACTTTAACAGTATTTGAATGAAGGACATTATGGGACTTAGTCAGGTGACCACTCAATAAAGGATGACCTCTTAATATGGTGCTGTTTAATACAGGTTTGACTGTATTTTGTCCAAAACAGCATACACTGCACTCTATTTTTCACATTACTTTTGGCATTATAATATACTTGTTAGAATTAAAAATCAATCTAGTCATAGTGGGTCTCTGATATATAACAACTTTCTCACCAGGTAAGGTCATCTGATGTGTGCATCTATAACTGCACAGATCAAACTGAAGTAGAATCTATTTGTTTTAAATAATGAACAATGGGAAAAAGATATTTCCAAAGGTTCATTGAAAGCTGTGAGAGATCAGAAACAGTCAGCTTACATATCAATTTTTGATCAATGAAAAACAAAGGAATGTGATTAATACCATATATGGTATTGCATGGAGAGCTTCTTTCAAAGGTCTGTTTGTAGTTTGTTTGAAGTTTATTGCATCATGTGTGTATCTTGGAGTGTGCTTTAATAGATCATGGGTACTGGGATAGTAACCAATGAAAATGGACACAGAATGCAATTTGTTGTCGTGATATTTCTCCCTCTCTCTATAAAAATATATGGTGTGCACATGTTCTCTTCATTCTACATCAATGAACAGCCATTTCATCTATTACAGTATACAGTCTTTGTATTTACCATAATTACTGGTACACGTATCCACTGTCATATAATTTGTTTCTTAGAAATTCACTCATGCTGTGAAATACTGGAGTATGTTCCATTTGTTATTTCTAGGTTATTTACCTCCTCCACCAGTTTCACCCACAGACAATGAACAGCAAAGACCTGATGAGCAGTTTATTAGGTAGCAATGTAATGATTGTGCATGTTTTATTAGCTGCATTGTGGTAGCAAAGTTTTTATATTAAGACTGAGATATTATCCAGTTTATTGTTCAGTCTGGATGAACATTTATTGCTCTGTAAAGAAATAATTAAGGTACATATTTTGCAAATGTGTAACTGTGCAGGTGGACAACAAGCTGAGAAAATATTTAATTAGTTAATTCCAAAAAAGGTTGAATTGGTACCATGTTGATTTTGAGGTAGCAGTACCAAGTTCCTGGACCTAGAATGAACATTATAAACAGTGGCTTAGCCAGGATTTGTCGTATTGGGCCAATGCCCAAATGCAATGGACCACACTGGTCAAATAAACTATGACTAAGAATTGCCATATGTTGACATGAAATTTCAAATGTAACTCTGATAACTAAAGAAGAGCTATCCCCAATCTGCAATACCTCAGCCAGTGTGCAAATGTTTCACGTTATATTACTCTGCCATGGATGGTTGAAGTCCTTTATCATAAACATTTCACTTCAGGGCCATCCCAGCTTTTAACAACTACATGTACGACATGCATAGTTCTCGTAGGGTCATGGGAACAGATTACCATATCTGCTTTCCACAGAAATAATCCCATCATTGTTTGTTTCTTAACAACAAGTACATCTATGAACACTTTTGTAAGCAACAAAATTGATCATCATCATGCACCAGTTGAAGATCACTGTTTTAGTATTGTGCAGAACTCTCAAGATGTTAAACTGAGCTTTCCATTCTTGCTTAACTTTTTGGTGGCAGCAAGAAAAGTGGCTATTTTCAAAGTGTTGTATTAAATGATTTTTTGGGGTAGATTATTTAAGTCAATATGAAGGTTATTAAAGTTGATATGAAGGTTATTTAAGTCATATAGGATCGATTTTGTGAGGGTCTGCCACCAAAGAGTTCAAACTGTATTAGTTTTTCTATTCAAATGTTTTGTTCTTAGTGCAGCAGCAACAACCCCTGAGGAGGCAAGAGAAGCAATGTTGGAATATGTCTCAACTAAATGTTGTTATGGTGAGGACCCTGCCCAGGACATGGTAATAGATGACATTAAACCATCAATTCTTATCATGTGAGTAAAATATAACAAAAACAAGAAAAAGGAAAAGCTTCTTAATTTTAGATCAACGGTTTATCTTATCCTTTGTTGAAAACTTGTTCTCCATTTCACAACACTTCACCAGCACATTGTGGTATCACTCCCTGATTTTTCACTCTCATTGGCAGAAATGACCTATTTTGTAATTTACCGATATTCCTTTATTATTATTAATTTTAACATTAATTATAGCTAATTATTATTATTGTTATTGTTAACATTATTAAAATCATAATTATATATGATCTTAGTGTCGATACAATTTTGTCCAGCCTGATTACTCTCTATAGTTACTGGTCCCTTACAACTTCACAATTCTTTTTTTTGACAGTACAAGTTATTAACATTTACTGAATCATGATCAACAGCCTGGCAGTTCGAGCCATATACTGGTGAGTAAAGATTGGTTTCAAACTGAGTGGTAGGAAGGCTTCTGTCGTGGGTCATGTGGAGAGTAGTTTTTCAGAGTAATCTGGTGCAGTTACTGTGGCACAAATTTAGTAATAATATTTGTAATTTCAAATTAGCCAGTCAAATACTGTCATTTAAGAACATATTTTTCACTTTTAAAAACGTTATTTTTGCCAACTGTAAGCCAATATTTGCTGACTTATGGATGACAGTTGGTGTACTACCCCTATACCTTGCCCTCTAGTTTCAAGTTGAAAAGTAGCTCCTCCAAAGTTGAGTTAAGGAATTCATGTAATGCCAGATATGAGATGGAGGATTACTGCAATTTGATCCTTGATTGTGAACTTCGGCTTCATTTCACTACACTTCACTTGCATATTGTGGTATATGGTGACTGTTTGAGAATATGTGCACTTAGTTTAATGGTTGGTGGCATGTGCCTGGAGATCTGCAATTTATGGGTTATACAGTGATATTTTCATATGTTACCATCTCTCATCATTTGAGAACATGTCAGTGGTTGGTAAACCTCACAGATATCAGCATTTTATAGATACTACAGTAATATACTCGTAAGCTACCATCAGTCATTGTTTTAGACCATATCCATAGTTCACTGGTTAAAGTTTCTTATTGGTTATTTGAGGGTTGAAGGTTTAATTCCAGGAACTCATAAAACTTTTCTTTGTCACAAACTTAAGTGTTCACTGTCACATAACATAAAGGGTACTGTATTTGTGGAAATATGTTGTGACTTATTGAAAGGAGGTTAAAAGTAGTTCAGTCGTAATGTGATCTAACGACCTTTTCTGAATACAGGGGAAATAGTTGACGGACCAGTCAACGAACATGCACCTGGTCCATGGGATATTATGGTTCAACCATCACAAATGTTTATTCAAAGTAGCACACGAGTTGAAGTACCTCACACTGCGTCAGTCAAGGTACAGTAATTGAGCCAGTAATGTCGCTCATTGACCGCAATGTTTTCTTTTTTCGATGCTTTTTTTGGTAAAATTTCCTCGAGTCGCTTTAAATTAAAAGAAAATTAAAATCTTAAAATGTCCTCTCTTACAGTATTTCCTCTTTTACCTTTCCTGATACCAAAATTTACTTTTGGAAGGAAATTTCTTTCCACGTTGAAGCAGTGACTCAGCATCACAGAAAAACAGCGTCGACCATGTTACTACAGTACCTCACGTGAAATATGTTGGCGGAAAGTTAGCGGATCGAAACTGAATCCGGACTCTTAGTTGTTCTTGAGCTAAAGTTATTCTTTTTTTTCCCGTTTATTAAGCAATGTCATGAATGTTATGGAGGAGGATACAAACGGTGCAAGCGTTGTTTGGGAAGAGGATGGGTAAGCGTTGAGGAAATGCGAAGTTCTTTCAATCTCTACTCTGCTGATTCCCAATTCATACTGTACTTATGTCCCAGAACAGCTGGAATGATATTAAGACCATGCTTTTACGGACAAAACAAACTGCCTGGAAGAATTTAGAACGTTTACACCTCAGGTAACATTGAGGATATGGGAGTTGTTTTATGACTGTAAGTGACTTCGGTATTTAGTAGAAGAGTTCTGGAATGTCGTGAACCGTCTTAAAGTGTTCCAGGTAGTTCGTCCTGCTCAACATTGACTTCCACGATCTCAGTCAACCGAGTTACTTGTCCTCATTTATGTCATCTGTCTTGCTCAAGGGTATGCTCAATTCAAGTATACTTTTTATTTTTCTCTCTCATGCTACTGTACGTGAAGCGAAGAAACGTCCGTCTTGATACTTGGCTTGCGCTCTCCTGGTTCATCGCTTTGTGTGATTAGGCAGTTGAGAGTTGAAAAGACTTTAATTTTATTGGGTTTACCGTTGTTTATGATGAGATTTTTTATCACATATTTAGGACAAATGCTCTTCGTGCAACGGCCGCGGTCGTCGAACCGAATTTGATGAGGAAAAGGGGTGTAGTTTTTGCCATGGCTCAGGACAAAAGAGGTAGGGCTTTAGTACACGAAGGTAAACTTAGAAATATAAACACCGTACTGTATAAAGGAAGAAAGTATAAGTATTACCGTAGAGAGAGACGACTTGCATAAAAACGCAGGTTGAGTGTCAAGGTAACATACGTCCAAGAAGTTCATTAGCTAGATGAAAGGTTGAATCTTTCTGCAGAGCAATAAAACTGAGGAAGGTAGATGAACGATCTTCAAGCTCGATACTCAGAAAATGATTTCTGAGCCCCTGACGGGGATCGAACCCGCAACCTTCTAACCGGTCATCAGAAGGTTGCGAGTTCGATCTCCGTCTGGGACTCAGAAATCATTTTCTGGGTATCGAGCTTGAAGATAATTCATCTACCTTACCATATCCAAGCTCTCACGTTTCTCAAACAAAAAACTGAGGAAGCAACTCAAATTACGGTAACCAACCTCTGAGGAATGTCTTGTCTAGGTGAACGACTGAGCAATACTATAGTATGAGAAGACTGAAAGAAAAACACACGTTGAGGTAACCCAACCTCTGAGCAGTGCTCTAACCAAGTAAAAGGCTAAGTGGTGCTTTAGGATGATGCGACTCGAGATGAACTCGTTTCACTCTCTAACGAAGGTCCACAGCTCGAAACGTTACAATTCTTTTTTATAAATTCGGCAGTCTACCACCTTTTAATTTTTTTGTGCTATTTTGTGCTGCCTACGCAGCATCCATTTTTATATCATTGTCTGGATTCTTTAGAATGTGTAGTGTATATGAAAGTCTGAGTACTCTTATAAGGTGAATGCACTTGGGAACAAGACAAGTTGACGTAACCAATCTCCGAGGAATGTCCCTTTCAAATGACTGACTGAGTGATACAGCAGTATGAGAAAGGCAATAGTATCGACCTTGTCATTGATATAATAGTGAAAGTACGGAGGGCTATTATATAGCGATATACTGGGCTGTGGTCCCAAACGTGAATTGTACACTTGTATGAAAAGTATACGACAGTCTGAATTAGTTTTACATTCTAAATCTTGTAGTAATGTCGATCAAGTCAATTCTACGAATGTTAATTTCAATCGCAGATATCTTAATTTTGTTTCTTAAAGGTGCATTTCTTGCAATGGCGACGGAAGAGTTCGGTGCCATACCTGCAGGACTCATGGCAAGTTGAAGACCTTCATACAACTGACCGTCACATGGTATTAAAACCAATTATACAATCACTGTAGCTGTGAATGCGATCTTTTTCAATCCCATGAAAAAAACTAAAATTATATATTTCTTTTTCATCTCCTGATTTATTTTCCAACTTTAACCAAAATCATCATTTTGAAACCTAAGAAAAATAGATGGTCCCTGAGCACAGTAGGCACCCACTAAAATCTGCAAGTACTTCGATATAATAAAGTTTGAGCTCTTCAAATATTTTGATAAATTTCGAAATATTTACTGGTCAACCTGATGTTGTTTGCGTCAGGAATTAACGGTATTTTTACTTGTTCTTTAAGGAAAAACCACGAAAAGGACTTTGTTGTTGAGCGATCTGAAGGTGGCCCGAAAGATAAGGTGGCCAGAGCAGCAGGCATTGAGATATTTTCACCAGGAATTACCTCGGGTAAGCAGACTGTCCTACAGTGAAAGATTACTAGAAACTATGGTTCAATAGCGACACGTGCACTGCTATTTTTGAGCTTGTAAACTTCAGAACGGTTTGATATTAAAAAATACATAGTATTGAATGGT
This sequence comes from Heliopora coerulea, assembly GCA_030142905.1. Lineage (NCBI taxonomy): Eukaryota > Metazoa > Cnidaria > Anthozoa > Scleralcyonacea > Helioporidae > Heliopora > Heliopora coerulea. Next base: position 2,231 of record JASJOG010000186.1, on the reverse strand, counting down.
AAACCAAATGATAGATATGTTGTGATTTAATTTTTGCCTTATTTCTTAACTTACCCACCTTCCTTCCTTCTTTCCTTTGTTTCTTCTTCGTTCGTTTGTTTGTTGGTTCGTTTGTTCGTTCCTTTGTTCGTTCGTTCGTTCGTTCGTTTGTTCGTTCCTTTGTTCGTTCGTTTCTTCGTTCGTTTCTTCGTTCGTTTGTTCATTCGTTTGTTCGTTCCTTCCTTCCTTCCTTCCTTCCCTTCCTTCCCTTCCTTCCTTCCTTCCTCTCTTTCTTCCTTCACCATAAATATCCACATAATCATAACTCAAGACATTATAAATTCTCTCTAGGTATGGCCCATAACAACCTTCTTTGACAAAGATATCAACATGGCATCACAAAGGATTGTGAACGAACACAACATTGCTTGGCCCGAAGAAAGGATTTTGATGCAGGTAGTGTTTTGGAAACTTTGAAGATTACTCAATGATTTCACTCTAAACTTTTGTATGTTTAGTGTCATGGGATACTTACACGTACATGCGCAGTTTCAATCGAATTCCTTCGATAATCTCAAAGGTTTGGAGAAGTTTTCCAAGAAGTCATTATGTACTGTAGTTTGACGTCAAAGTTACGTCGTTTGGTTATTAAAACACTTCTTAACGAAGTGAGATTTATAAGACCTGTAAAAGCCAGTAATTATAACTTCAGCAGTTTTTTTTGAAAACTAATTTTCACATAATGCTGTGTCAGCAGACAGTTTCAAAAAGTAAAAGATAAAATAAATACCGAAAAATACTGACTCAAGAGAGAGCTCAAGTTTTGAGAATACAACAAGACACGAGAATAATTTCGATGATTCTTCAACTTTATTTTAATCTTCTTTCTAAGTTTAATTTGACAAAGACTTTAAAATACAATCAAAATGTAAACGTCATTAATCTTATGTCTTCTCATTATTATTTATTTGTTTTTTGTATTGGATAAACGCCATCAGCCATCTAAGCTGTCCAGTAAGGGGCCAGTAAGGGCTACCCCTCATGCGTCCAGTGTTAGTACTGGAGCAAACCGGAGTAAAGTACTTTTATTTATATTGGATAACCCTATCAGCTACCTAAGCTGTTCTTCCTAGTGGTCCAGTAAGGTCCACCCCTCATGGGTCCTGTGTTACTACAGGAAGAAACCGAGTACCAGGCGAAAACCTACGATGTTTGGTTGAGTCAAACTGGATAACACTCTTCTCACATGTGACCAAGGTAACTTTAATCAGATAGCTGAACGGTGCCGGAATCAAACCCTAGTCACTGGGTACGAGACACGTACACTACCAATGTGCCACCAACACTCCAGTCACAAAGTTGAAAGACACATGCACTACCACTGAGCCACCAACAACTCAATCACAAGTGAGAGATACGTACACTACCACTGAGCCACCAACACCTCAATCACAAGTGAGAGATACGTACACTACCACTGAGCCACCAACACCTCAATCACAAGTAAGAGATACGTACACTACCACTGTGCCACCAACACCTCAATCACAAGTGAGAGATACGTACACTACCACTGTGCCACCGACACCTCAATCACAAGTAAGAGATACGTACACTACCACTGAGCCACCAACACCTCAATCACAAGTAAGAGATACGTACACTACCACTGAGCCACCAACACCTCAATCACAAGTGAGAGATACGTACACCACCACTCCGTCAGCAGCAACCCACCATACTCAAATCATGACCTCTCAGCAATTCAGTATTTTTTCGTTATTTGTTTTATCTTACAACTTTCTCATCACATACACTTCATTATTTCCTCCTCTGACTTCATAATCATTGATTTGTTCAGCGCCAAACACTAAGAGCTGTCCCTGTGGCTGAAGTTGCCTACGGTTGGAAGGACCAGAATCTGCGTTTCTGGGTTTATGGCAGTAATCCTCGTCAAGTTTTCGCTCCTGATTATCCCCAGCAGTGTTGCTGTGGTTGTACTATCCTGTGAAGCTGGGAATTAAAGATTTTACGTGCACAGAGATTATCAAATGGCGCTTACATTACATCCAATTTTGCTATATATGTAGGAGGACGTTTGACTGCAATTTTTATCTGGGGAATTTAAGATCCAGTGCCTTAGCTAGGACAAGCTTATTTGGGTGTGCACCTTGCGTTGAACGAAACCTGAAAGGCGCTTTAGGGATTGGAAGGAACCGTAAATACTCTTCGAAAACAAACAACAATTTTAC